>JAARMF010000027.1:93050-151469 GCA_022844705.1 Toxascaris leonina | reverse complement strand
GGGATGACGATTTCCCTGCAGAAATAACTATATGGGTCATTACCATAATCATTGGAAGAGTGTAATGAATACGATATTTCTATTCCAGTTGTAGTTATAGTGACTTTCTATCGTTTGCCTTCGTTAACTTGCACATTTACTGCTAGAAGCGTGGCTGTTCAAATTTTGCTTACAATAATAATCAAAGCATCAGAAATAATGTGCAATTGCACTGGTTCCTCCTGTTAATATCATAGAGCAGCGGAGAGTGTTGCAGGTGCCAAGAGGTGCAAGACCGGATATTTCGAGCTCATGCTGTTCGGACATCTCGAAGTTGATAAACAAGTAAGTGTGAGCGGAATCAGAAATCGTAGCTATATATAAGAGTCAGAAAACTTAGTGATAGGTAGCGCCCCCCCAATTTCTGCAATTCAATTCGTCCTACTCAACTAGCCAATGAGCCTTCTGGAGTGAAATAAATGGCTGTTGTTCGAAAGAGACGATAAAAGCCAGCTGCCAACTGAAGAACTGCTTCTACAGTAGTTTTTATTGTCCCCTTTCAATATTATTTTTGTTTTATTGTACAGTTTCAATACTATTTTTAATGGCATATAATATGTTCTTGAAATATAGGAAACTATCTATAGATTGCACATCTCCCATGGAGAAGATGAAATGCAGTCACACATATTTGATACTTGCAAATGCAATCGCTGGTTGAAGAAGCTGCCACTTAGTGAAGCAATAATTCGGCCGTGAGTTACAAGAATTGGATGGCTGATAGGCTGCGGTTAAACCAGTGGGTGATGATGGGTGGGTGATGGGGAGGCAGCTATTGTAGCAAGCACTTTTCTTTCGGTAGAACATTTTAAAATTTCAGCTCAGATAACTCTTGTTCGACACTTGCGCTCCTTTATGTTCCTGCTCTCCCATACGTTTGATACCTTCTGAATAATTTAACTATGAGGTGGTTCAGGAAGTCTCTGGTAAAGCTACCTCCGACGTATAAAATGTTTGAGGTGCTGGCTCAAGGACGCGAAAAATCGGCCGCATGTACGAGATGTTTGCGAAAGTCTTCAGCACCTACTTGAAGTCAGTCGCTTGCTAGCAGATGTTGCTCTCATTGAAATTGCTTCTTTCTGTGGGTCATTTAAGCGGCAACTTCACCAGAAACTCAGCGTCAAATAATTTTTGGAAGGATTGCTTACCTAAATCTTTTAAGCTATTTAAGTATAATATTGAAATGAGGGTCTCGATTACCTAGGTTGAAACTCCCTTATTATGTCCTTGTTCTTTACAGTAACGTTAGTTTGCTCAAGTCTACAGGCACTTAGTTGGCTCTAAGTTGCAGTCAAGCGTGAGTATTGCTGAAAGAGAAGTGTTATTAAAAATTTTTTGATATATCTTCTTTGAACGAACTGCTTCAGATAGATAGATGGCTTATTCTAGTTTCACGAATTTAGATGAACAAAATATTGTTTTAAACCTAGTGAGCAACCAGAAGTGTGTCACTGAACTAAGGCATTAGCGAACATGCGAATACGGATTACAAAACTATCGCAAGCGGCTGATGTGTGGAAGCAGAATAAATGGCTAATGTGAGAAATACGGATGGTTTACCTTTGTTTCCGGTGCTAAATGATTTCTGTATGTCCACCGTTACTGAAACACCCTAATGGCGCAGAAACACTTCTACCATAGCAGATGAAGCATAGAGAAATAGAAACATCGTCTCTTCTTGGCATATAATGTTCAAAGAGAATTGTAGCCAAGCAGAATTGTGGCTCAGAAGTTGGGAATCAATCACGACAGCTTTTCAAAAAATAACCAAAAATCGCCAAGTAAGTTCTCCATCAAACAAGATTGCAACATTCCCGACTCATTGTGTGATTGCGCCGAGTGATAACTTCTCTTTTGAATCCGCAAAAGTTGTTTGTTGCTAACTCGCATTTACATTATCTGATTGATTCGTTGATGCAACAACCACTTAATCGGTAACGCAACAGCGTTGAGTTACATTGCACGTCGAATATGGCAAGAGATCCTCTGAATTACTTTACTTTTGAGTTGCTTGATCAGAACCGTGATCTATTTGGAACTGGTTATTCAATCGGTGAAAATTTATCGTTTTATGCTCATAATTTTTCGTATTGCGATTTTTCCAAGCAGGACTGCAGGTGAATATGAGTTTTAAAATATTGCTGCAGCTGAGAAGAGAGCGCCCAAAAAGCACTCACTTCATCTGGGGAGCAGACGAAGGCTCGTACAAAATAAGGTTCGTTGCATTTATTAAACATCGGTTCCAGTTTTTTCAAACTGGTTATGCCATAATTTTAGCGAAGCGATTCGATGTGACGCGATGCATGAAAGTAGAAGATAATGGAAGGGAGGTGGGAAAGTTGAGGGAGGGGAGATGAATGCGAATTCTCAGAATGACTGGAGAGTATGGGGGAGATTTTGTTGACAGCAGAGGCTTGCTAGATATTTCAGACGGTTCTCGGTGCTATTAGTGAGTTTATTTGCCTACTGTTCATCGTTTCAGAAAGAAATGAATAGGTAAAAGTGGCGTAGTGTGTGGTTGGGTATCTGACGAGGGTAATCTTAAACTGTCTGCAATGCGAGAATTTTTGTGTCTCTTTATATTGGTAGCTTTTATAACATTTTACATAAACTTTCAGTGCATTCAACGAAATCGACAGCATCAAGGTTCGTTGCTCGTCCAATTTACTTTCACAACCGGGTATTTTTTTCTCGCCAAGTGAGCTATGCGAAAGATAATCACAAGCATGAACCAAATTTCAGCTGTGCCTCTTCCATAAATATGTTCATAAAACTGTGCAAGTGATTTTTCTACTCATGATTATTGCCTTAAAATATGAGAAAATACGACGAGGAGGTGCTGCTCAGAAACGCTTCCTAATGGTAACCTGACTGCCATGAACGATGATTGTCGCATACAACCGAGCTTCATTTTGTCAAATTCAACTTTTGTTGCACTTAACTTCTTGAACATTTTATTGGTGAACTTAGCAGATTTTCTTTAAATGAGTTATTCTGAGAAAACTGCAATCCTTAAATCTTACTACACCCCATTCACTGCAAAAGTGATCTTTCTTTTCTTACCGCTTCCGCTCACAAATGCAACATTTCCGCACATAAGGTATCACTGGTTGATAGTTAAAGCTTGATTTTCGTTGCATCTATCGTTAAGCCAAATGCGTTCTAGCGGAAGTACGTGCACATGGGAGTGAGGTGCAGGGTCTGTAATACGACAGTACGAGGTCAGCGGTTCAGATGCACGAGTTGCGATGATTACAATATATGTGAGAAATGCGTCGTTGATGGAAGGCACAATAAGCATATCATCTTCCGATTCGACCGTCCTTACAGGGCCAGTTTGCACCAAATGCACTTTCGTTTAAAACTTTTTGCTGCTTTGAAGTGAGTGAAAATTACTTCACCTACAGTGGCACTGCGCCATCGGAGAACGTTGAAGAAGAGCGAGCTTGATCAAGAGGTCGAACTCGGCGAGTGACGCAATGGTTGCCTAAGAGACTGCTCTGTCTCTACCTCAGTATTGCAATCATCAATCAGTTAACTGCACTGCTACAGATTGCATAACTGCAGCACATTATTTTCTGTACCAAAGACACCGTATCCAAGAGTGAAATTAGCCTAACATGTCGGATATTTTTGCAGGATGAGCCTCGTTTTACCGACGAGGAAATGGTCAGTATGGAAAGGCTCAAAATTGTTTTGAAGAACGGCAGGGAATTGACTCTCGCATACGCAACGGTATAGCGCAGCTTCATTTAATTTCCTCGGCAGAATAATGCGAACATTGCTTAATTATCGGAGTTTCATATGTCGTACGGCAGCGAAATTTTGAGAGTCGAGAACGCGCATGTGGAAAATTTTTTCCCAGCCGTGTTGTGGCTTCTAGCCGAAAAACTACACAGCTATGGAAGAAAAGAGATGCCTCTTTGGTAGCAGGCAGTTATCAAATCAATCGAAGGATTTCCGTGCATAATTATGATTAATTTTCATTTCTGTGCACTCAGTAATTTAAATCCTTTTCGCGCTTAAATCTGTGATATTTTATACTTGGGTAGTTCTCGCAGCAAGAGGAAATGTGCTTAGCAAAAATAAAGCAAAACTAATGAATGTTTTCATCGCGGCACATCATTACCTGACACAAGAAAATAGCTCTTACGATATGCAATGTGAATTCTTACAGGGTAAACGGCCACATCATTTCTTACTCAACTTTGTCACCCAACAACATTTGATTGAGCGTATAGAAGGCGATTCAACCGTCGAACAAATTTCAGAAGGTACTTCTTTCGATTTTAACGTTTAATTTGCTCCCGTAAGTGCTAAGTTCATTAGTTAACGCAATATTTGAAGTGGAAGAAGTGAAGATGTCGTAATTGCTGATATTGTGCGCTATTAAAAAACGACAGTGCTGTGCAAATTCCATCGTTCTTTTTTCAGATGATCATTTTGGTGCTTATTACTCCGATAAAAGACAACGTCTTGATGTTGTTATGAGAGATATGAAAACAGCCGCTCAAGCGATTAGCTTCATCCTTCAGGCACTCGATTTCAACGAAACGGTCATCATCTCTGCAGGTGCTTTACCTTCAATAGGACCTCATTCTATGCTTTTCATTGATAAATTCTCAAAATTCTGAAAAATTCGATTTAAAAAAAGGGACTACTTTCTATTTCCGCAACCTTAGTGGGTCTCTCTGAAATTGTGACAAGCAATTAGTAAACGATATGGTGACACAAATATGGATGACATCAAATGCTCCGATTATCCGAAAAAGCACGTGCAGCCCATAGGCTCTTTTTCTTCACTTTAAATTGTCGTACCATATATAAATGAAATTCAGCTGACGAGGTTTGCATAGCGCGTTTTTTTGTAGCCTCATGTTCTCTTTTTGTGAACCTTCGCTTGTTGAACTGACGCAGCGAGCGCAAACAGTGATCCCAGCTTCAACAGCAGTGCTTTTTCAGAGGAAAATGTGCAGCAAATCGTTGAAGGCATTCTTAAGACGATTATATTCTTATCGATTACTGAAGATTTTCGAAAGGTCGAGGTATTCACATTTCCGCGTTTGTTGATGCATTCTGTTAACTGTTTCGTTTAAAACGGATCGACATGCTTTCAAATGTAAGGGACACATTTTTGCCAAAAAATAAAAATACCACAGATGTGGGTAGTTTGATAAGAACTAGATGGATGTCTGTTCGTCACTGAAGCCAGGAATGCGATATCCATCATTTTCAGCACTATATAATTTTCTTCGACTGCGCCGGAAGTACAGTTGTAGGAGTTTTTTCGTCCTAAGATTAAGAATTTTCACAGTGAGCGTATTTTGTAGCGGACATGAGTTGATGCAGGAATGCCTGATAAGAACTCAGCAAGTCATGGTCATGGTATCAAAGCGCTAGTGATGTGAAAATTTCACAGTTCGTTTGGACGAAAATAAATGCGTGTATCATTGTGGAGTGAACCTCCCTAACAGGATCTTCCAGTTACGTCTTTTCAATAAAGCGATCGTTTTCTCAGCCTGCGCTCCAGTTTTTCGCAACCGTTCTCTCACTTAGTTATCAGATTTTTAGCGCTATTTAATTGCAGCGTCTGATATTCTACTCGACTAATTTCGCGGACATCAAGAATATAAAGCGAGCAGTTGAGGCGACACTACTTTTGAAGGCGAAACGCTGAAAGGTTTATCGCCTCATGCCTCAAAGCTGAACCATGATCTCATGTAGTGCCTATGGGCGAAATCCGTACTCCACCGTTATTCGACTCTCCATCTCTGCGAAAAAAGTGCCTCTCTTCGATATGTGCATGTTTATCTGCATAAATAATTCTATTCTTATATATTCGTAAATATGTTGGCCTCTTTTATTGGCCACAACAGCTATTCTAGGTACCTAGCGACTTACAGATGGCCACTCGAACAGGGGGTCTGTCAACGTGAGTATATATCGGCTTTTAACCACTACAATTTGAATTTGCAAATGTTGCAACATTCCACGCCCACAACGTTTGCCTCAGTTGAGACGTGATCGCTCAAGATTTTGAGCAGCTTGCGAAACATCGCATTTTTGAGTATCCGCAATTAAATTGAGCACGTAGTGACCGCCAGATTTGTGAGCTGATTCATGTTTTCTTGTGAAACAAGTTTTCTTTCAACTGTACAAATGAAAGAGTAGTGACAAGTTTTATTTACAAAACCGATACGCAGGTATGTTTCGCCTCTTGCAGGCATATCAAATTGAGGCACCAAGTTGCATGACGACTGAGTTAATTTTTGAGGCGATCTCATTCGGCTTTACTCTCTGATCTACTAGGCACACACTTACATAGGTATGCAATAATGCTGCCAAGGTGAAAAAACAGTTCTCCACGACGAGAAATCATGTTTTACACTGGAAAAACGGCTGTAGGGAATTCGACCTGTATTAGATCGGTCGGACGGCGAAATCACTGTAGTTCATTAAAACAGTATTCATCAGAAAGAACTGCTGTCACCTCATATAACACAGACATGTGCTATACTCATTTTGCTACAAACTTTAGGATCGCAACAACGTGGATCAACCATTGTGATTGATCTGCCAACACCCTTCCGACCGAATAAACCAGCAGTTTAAGCGACTAACGGCACCAAGCATCAACGCCGTAGCAGCACCAAGCATAAACGCCGCTGCTGCCTTTTATTTATTATCTATATTCGCATCTTCCTCAACCATACACTTCTGATTTTAGGAAAGGTAATTTTTCAAGCGCAGATATACAAAAGCAGTATCTCGTTTAAGCCACCCTACCCCTTCCTCCCTTTCCCTCTAGCTTAGTCATAATAGCCCCACCACTCTTTCTTGAAACCGAAACCAGTAGACACAAAGGAAATATGACAGCCATGTGACCCCCCTCCCCCTTTTTCGAATCACGCGCAAAACAAGAACAACACCAAAACCCGCTTAATGGAACAACTTCAATATAGCCTTGCTTATTTTACTGATAAAAGCAATATAAACTAATACAGTCCCGAAAAAGCATTCGAATTTCTGCAGTGATTACAGACGAGTAAAAAATGCCGATAACCGTTGTAAACAATTGATCTTCCTCACAGTATACTTTTCGTCGTTTTCGTTTGATCTCTAATTCGGCTGAAGTGCCGCATTTCGTAAAAAATTTCGCGTTATCTGTGGCGATGAATGCTCTGTTTTGGAAAAGAAACTTTATGGAACTCCAGATAGAATTCTTTTTCTGATTCTTTCTCCTTCAACAGGAATTCAAATGAAACGCTCGATTTCAGTCGGTCTCATCAAAATATTCTGAGTTTGTCCATCAAGTATCTCTGAAACGAAGAAACAAAACCAAATCAATCTCCTCGTCCCAGACGTAAAATTTTCCTCACATTTGCTGGACCTAGCCAGTGTCCGTTAATTCCAATGGTCCAATACATCATCGGCAATATATATCGTTTTAGCAAATAGGCTGTGTATAACGGTCTGCCCTGGTCATAGGGGAGGGTTTCCATCGGCTTTTTAGGGGTGAATTCGGCGAGAACGACACGATTGAAGGAGACGATCAGCGGACACGATGAGTATCCGTTATACTGCAAACAGTATTGCTATATGGTACTGAATTCGTTAGCACTGCTCGTTTTCAATGAATTAAATACCTTTTGTATGAAGTGGTAAATCATGGATGGTAGAGATGCATATCGCATGAAGAAGACTCTTAGAGAAGGGTTTGCGATTTACTCAAAATAATTTCGCGATGATGGTCTTTTTCATCGAAGATATTTGCATGAACTGCACTTCGCTAATATTCGACCCCTGGCAGGGACAGAATACATCTGTCTGGAAAATTGGACAAAACATACCTGTCCTTCGAGCTTCCTTCCGCTTAAGAAAGCTGGAATATTTTTGTCCAGAGCCCTCAATTGGCTGACTGAAATCATATTGACATTTCTTCTGAAGATTCATTTTATCAACACTTATGGCACCAATCACACAGTTTCACATATGCTGATACTTTTTCTTCTCTAGCCAGTCAAGCAATGTTGGAAACTGCTGCCCAAATGACGTTCATCTTCATACGAAAGAACACACAAGCGCTTTTTTAGACTGGTAAAAATGGTATATGATTTCTTTGCATCGCCACTAAAATGGAGTGTTAGAGGAAAACATTCATAGCAAAATACTGCTGAAACGCTTATTGGCAGACGCCCCAATGGTCGTCATGAAGTTAAAGACGCATGTAATCCGACAGCAACCTGCTACCTTCTTCTAACGGAAACACTGAAAATTAAAACGTGACGAGTTTTGACAAGGAAGCAAGCCATGTGAAAACAAGTCCGCATCGAAAATCAAGCAAACGGGAACAACGAGAAGGAACGAACGTACAGACTGCGGCCGAAGTTTTCTTGTTTGGTGTGCCAAGACAATCACCAATACCGAAAATGTTGTCGAATTTAGTCGACTGAAGAGTGGCTGGGTCTGCGGCAAGCCAGCCATTGGCATTCAGCAACTCCCGGCACTCTCGAATTGGCTTTACTGGTGAGCATGGAGGTGCCACATGTAGCAGATCATACTGCAATCGAATTTCACCAGTTCTACTAGGAGGATCATATTTAATACACTACGAAATGATACCAGGATGCTGAGGGAGGCCTTTATGATCTACATGCTTCGTTTTCACTGATCTATTGAAAGCGCTTGCGAGCCGAATACATGAACGAGCGAAAATTCGCTTGCTGCAACAGAAAGCATCTCTTAATGCACTCACAAAGAGGTATAAAGAAAATTCTTAAATAGAGAACTGTTTAGAAACTTTATGCAATAAATTGAATTCAAGCAGAACATGCAGCAGAATAAGTCCAACGAGTACATAAAGCATTCTTCACATATTTCTCTGATCGCAATGACCAATAAAAGAAAAAACACAATCGAGCCCACCAAACGCAATCGTCCCTTTCACTTGAAACATAACAAATCTCAACTTGTTAAGAACACATCAGATAATTTTGTTGTCCCAGCTTATTACCTGAGTCATGAGCTCTTTCAACGGTTCAACCGTAGAGCTGGCTCGAAGAACGCCCAAATTTGTGCACCAAAGCTCACCTGAAGTGCAGTAGTGCACTAAATAAACAAGACAAAAAACTGGCCGACCCGTTCCATTTGCAACGTTCGCCTTTGTCAAAAGACATTGCCCCACAGTCAACCGACAACGGAATGGGCAACACTTTGGAGCTATCGATCGTGTCACATTGCAGACGCTTCGAGCGCTTCAGCAGTTGTCTGAGCAACGAACAGCGCAATAAATAAGCTCGTGGAAGTGCAAAGAAAAAGGAAATCACTCACTTTTTGAACGGCAGTTTTCCCACTTGGCTTCGACTCTTCGGTAAGTATATCGAATACGACTTCTTTCTTTATAGGATCAACGCTCTTTAGGCTGCGTCTCACGCTTACATTGATCCGTTTCTGCTTTGCGACTTCGTTAAGTGGTTTTGCATATTTGGGCACATCAAATATATCGGGCAAGTAGGTGTTGTAGAACAGGTTTATATTCTCGCGTACTCCACGCTGGAACAGCGTAATTCGGACAACAATTTGGGAAAAGTTCGATAAGAATCAAAGCGTCAATTTGGTAAGCATTGGCTATTCAAAGTGCACTTTTATACTGCACAGCTAATTCAGTACGACAGAATTTCTGCAAAGGCAAATACAAATAAAAAAATTCAACGACATCGTAAAACATCTTGTATAATTCTCACTCCCTAAAATGGTCCTAGCAAGGTCTTTACAGAATTAATCAGAAGGCTCTTTATTTTGAAGGGTGATTCTCAAACACCTCACACTGGAAGCACCCATGCTACATTACGAGCGATTGTGATCACCGCTCCAAGTTCGCAAAAATGCAACATCTCGCCTTCTTAGAGTTCCGTCACATTCCTTCTAAAATCACACAAAGACTGTTCTCTTCGTTAATTGCATGTGGAACGTTTTTCCTCAAAATGAAATATACTGTTGTTCGAGGAAGAAAAATGAAAGAAACATGCAAATCAAGAAAGCAAGACGATTTCGATATGGTAAAACGCAAGTCACCTTTTTGAAAATTTCATCTGCAAGATAGCAAATTTTCTGGCCAGCACCCGAACATTTGATCGGTGTATTCGGCAATGTGAAAACAGCATTGCCATGGTTGAACGTCTGCAGCTCACGATAAGTTTTTTCGGCGAGGTCATGTCGGTAAATGCTGCAAATGCGCGGCAAATGCAACGCTTCAGGCAATCCTTCAACCTAAAAGCGGTAAAATCCAATAATGTGTAATGAATGACGCGGAGTAACTGCTGCAGGTGCAACGACATGCGGTGACAAATTGCAACGCGATATGGGAAGAATCATTTGACGTCTGCGTTCGAAGGGTAACGTCAATCGTTACGCATGAAAAATTGCCTCTGAATTTACAGTGAGCTGCTTACCTAATTGGTATCTTTATAGAACTGGAAAATTGGAAAGAGAGTTTGGATACACTCGTTTACTAGATGGTGAATAGAAAAAGAAATAATGGAGGTCCAAAATCGGACGACAGTGGCAACATGAACGCTCACCATGTCAAACCGGATTTCGAGGCCTAGTGCAACAATCAGCAGATCATATTTCACTTCAGAACCATCACTGAAAAAACGAATTGAGAATGCGAACAAAATCCTCTCGAATATAGAGCACATAAGACGGTTTAGGAGCCGCAACTGTAAAAAGTTTGCACATACTTCCTGGTGCCGGCAAAATCTTCAATCCGAAAACTCAACAAAAGAAGAATAATAGATCTCTTTGAAAAGCCGGAACGACGATACAGTTCCATTGTCTCTGTGAGTAGCAAATCAAAAGAGAAAAAGGATAAACTGAAAAGAAACGACAGCATTTCAGCTGATCTAGCATCAGCGGTGTAAAACTGTAAACGACTGCAAGAATAATATCAAGAGCAATCATGCAATGTGTGGCGCAAGTGTCAACAAGGAAGGATCGGATACTGACACGACCTGTGGAGTCGAGATGTGAGCGAACGGAAAATTGGTCTCGCTCGATAACAATTAGCTTAGCATTCGGATTAATCACAATTACCTTGATATTGGATACTCCTTAGACCTAAACTCTACCGTTCAAAAATTCCAAGAAAAAGGTGCAAACGCTACGAAGAAAGGAAAGGGAAATCTCTTAAAACGTACTCTAATATCACGGAGTTGCTTTGTGGATGTAACTCAGTGACCGATTTCTTCAACCATACATTATCCTTATGCAGAACACTAGCCATCGGCTTCACACACTGACTAAGTTTCTTGAGGCCACCGCCGATAAGTGTGAATCCAGGCTGATAATAGTGCTGCTGAAAACACTCCTCAGCATTTATTGCTCATCGGTGTTGTATACAACCGTAACCAACGGCCGAAACCCCGAATCGGGAGATGGGCTTCTCTAGGGAATCGAGTCTACTAGGCCAGTATTTGATATCATTTCTCAATTATGTTTTTTGACTCCTACTATGGAAGACGCTGCGATATAAATGGGACTCGCCTCAGCAAATACATTGAGTTTTTTAAACCATCTACTCTTCCCCATATCCGAAAACGTCTCGTAAATTCTAGTTACAAGTATTTGCAGTAGTCTCATTTGTGAGGATTCTGTGAAGGAAAATGCTCACATCAGCTGGCTCCACAACGGCGAGCTGACCCTTTGGAACCAGCTTCCTGAACCGATGCGAAACAGCGCAACCACCATTCCCTCCGCCCAGAACGAGTATCCGATAATGTGCTGCAACTGAAATGAGGCATTCCTCTTCAGAAATTGAACGCTTTTCGACATCTTTTCCAATGAAATTAATAGTGCTATTTTTTCAGCGGACTGGTTAACAATACAAGCTTTTTTTGATTGACAGGGGATTCAGGAAACGGCGCTGAAGAAAACCAAGAATGATATGGCGCAAGCAAGCATATGACAGAATACAGAGCATCAACTGGTAACGCCGTGTTTCTTTTGTGATATCCTGCCTCGCTTCAGTTCCTCATCTTTTTGACCGCTGTTCAGTGTTCCAAAAAGTCCGCAAGTTTCAGCGTTTTCTGCAGATTTTTATTCTGTTGAATGGCCACTTCGTCAGATTACTTTCGGGTATTTCAAATGCAGTTCTATGGTATTTCTAATATGATATTTGTGGTACTTCGTCATCCTACTGATGTTTTTCAACTTTCTCTGCTGCCGTGGTAAGTTCCATTCTCTGAAAATGCTAACGACATATTGCTGTGAACGGTTCATTGCCACTGAAAAAGAATGCAGCAAGTGATGACAGTGTGGCCGTCATAGCAAAATCTTTTTGGACAAAAAGATGCGGAAAAAAGAAAACAAAAACTGGTTCCCGATTACCGTCCATTATCGCGAATATTTTAGCGTTGCGCGCATTACTTCTGCATATTTTCCAACTCATTATCAATTATATAATGCAACTTTGTGGACGAAAATACTATTATAACTTCTAGGCTCATAAGTAACAGGATTTATAAGAGAAGCTTCTGCTAGCCAGAATTTATTCTACTCCCTGAAAATTTTTCATTGCTTTGATATAGGCCTTTGCGGTGCTTGTGAATGAAGCTGATAGCAAAACGTGGAGTGGAATTCCACTCCACGTTTGTGTGGAGCGGAATGCGTAAAAGGGCCACAGAGTGATCATTATCGATTGCTGCGTTGTGGCACTCGATCTGCAAAAGAGCTTTGCAATATGCAAGTAATCAATTCTTTCCAGAGTGGTTGGCAGCACAACATTCTAATGAAGGAGATCATATGACACATAGAAAACAAAGTTCTGCACGATTGGAAGATGGCATAGGTTCGTGCCGCTTGTGAGGTTCACCTCTGATTTGCTGAACATCGAAATAGCAACCTGCTCTAAGTGCTGTCGGCCGCATAGTGTTTCGAGCGCGCCTCTGACAGAAGCGTTGCTTCTAGCTGATCCACTGAAAGCAAACTCGAAAATAAATGCGATGCATTATGTTCTGTTTTAAAGGCGCTACCGCTAGATGCTTAGTGTGTTGCTGATGAAAAATAATACGACAGTCAGCGTCGAAATTGCGAAGATTTGAAAAAACAAGAACCACGTGCAGATATCATTATCGATGATGTAAATGCACTTTCCTATTCCAAACAAAGAATTGCGGCCAAAAATGTGAGCGCCCTTATTTCGAAGACAGGTGCTCCAAAACGATGCTTTACATCAAACAAAATCAAAATTGTGCCAAACTGTTCATCAAAATAAGCAAAACACAGATATTACTACTGCAAAAGAGAGAAAACATTCAACCCACTAGTGACAAAACGGCAAAAATCATTCAGAGAAGATCAATCGGAAGAGGAAATCCGAAAATACTAAAGAATTAACTGTTGTGTAATTACCGAAGAAAGCACGACGTTCGCTAAACAGAATACAGCGCAATCACTGACTGCGTTAAGCGATCAATAAGATTTTATACGCATTTGAGCGTCGTCATTTGTCAATAGGCGAGAAACTGGAGGCTGGAGACATTGTAAACTCCGCAGTAGGCGGTGCTAACTTCAGTCGGTGAACCCAGATCGATAATGCCATCAATGTCTACTGATGAAAGGGCGTAAAGGTGTCATAAACTGTGGAACAATGAAGTCGCTTGGGTATTACTGCCTTCGTTTGGTCCACCGTGGACTCGTCTTCTACGGAGTGGCTCTAACCACAGTCAATCCTGGTATTTTCTATTGATTGATTATGCGGTTTCTTAGCAGAATTGGTAGAAACAAACTTGTGATGTCGTTTGCTAATGGCGAAACATTTGTTTAGGCTGTGTATATTGCCGCATATTCCATACTTGATGTTGCGTTTATCTCATTTTTGAATGCTGCTTGGGTGTGTGCGTTCGGTGCTTATGTCCCCAGACCGTGGACACGTTACCTCGACACATCGATTGCATGGCTGTAGGCATGAGCTGCGCAAGGCAATCATTTCATTTGAAAAAGCCACAGTCAGTTTTCGAGTTTCTTGCTTCCGTTGCCCATGCTGAGGGCCACCCTAACCCACCAACACATCATGAAAATATTTCAGGAAATTTAAAAGGGAAATCTATGTTAAAATAAGTGCTGTTGCTGCCAGTTACGTATTAAAGTGGATGCAACGTAGTTTCAAATTGCTTCATTCCTGTTGTGCCATTTAAGTTAGGAAAGATTTATCACTTTACATTTTGTCATCGAAAAAATAGCCATATAACAGAATACAAAAATATATAAAGCAGTTGGAATTTTCGTCATGGATATAGATTAGTTGAAAATTCGAACATTTATATATGCTGACAACTTGAAAAACGTTTCACAACTTTGTTCGTGCACACTGCGCTGCACGTACTCTAATTGCCTTGAATTCGCTTCATTTTCTAATATTCCTCCAACTTCATGATGCATACACCTAAGGCTCAAAATTGCATTTGGGAGTGGTCTATTTTCTCGACGTTTTCTTAACGTTCAGTATTGACACACTGCTTAATCTACCGTTGGAATTTTGTTTCAAATTATGCATCACACTTACAGTTTTGCTTTAGCTACATTAGTTCCAATAGCTTCCTTCAGTAAGCGAAATTTCTGGAGGAAATTCCTTCACCTGTTTTTTGGGAAGAAAAGTTTCTTAAGATGTCGAATTTTTGTAGAATGTCTGTGGGTTTCGAATTAAAGGGAAACAATTCTATTTTCTTATCGTCTTCGAAGAATGACAATAATTGCGACAAAGGGATATTCTATGCAAATGAGGTGGTGAGCTATACTACTACCATCAACAACATTTCACTTGGAAAGTTCCCATAATTTGAGTTGAAAAACTGTTAGCAAAACCAGAAATCCAAAATTAATGAGAAAACCACGATTTCACTCTCTTTGGATCGCACTGAAAAGCCTATAATCGTGATATTACTGCCCAATTTGCACAGCTTTCAAAGCACACTGAGAATATTTTTAATAGCGATGAATCGTCTGAGGGTCGTGATAGTATTCAAAGCGGAATATTGATAATTTGCTGTTGTTGTTTCTTCTTTTCGTCGAGCCAATGTGTGATAAGAACTCCTTTACCCTGAAATAGTTTGCTCTTTAAGATGCACTATTCCCGACTCCTTAATACACTGTGAGCAGTTTACAATTCACCCTTGAAAAACACATGTGCGAACTGTATTGGTTCGCTCATTCATTTACACGCTTATAATTTGTTCAACAAATATATTGGAAGAATTTTTTTGTCGTCATGTAGCAGTTTTAAAATCTCGCCGACGAATTTCTTCGATAATATCCTTCAAATATGTCCAAACATAAACATTATAAACTTATCCAAATTTACTCGTTCTTTGATTTGCAGACCGCATAAGACGCCACTGAAGCCGAGAAAATGTTGAGCAAATAAAGAGATGCAGCACTAAACCGACTTTTTTCTTGTAAACAAGAGGTAACGACATCTTAGTGCAAATGTATTTTTTCCCTGTTATTTTCTTAGCGAAATTCCATTTACGTGCGCTTACTGGATTCCAACAATCAAGCACATAATATAAATAACATAAAAACATAGGTAGTCCATCGTTATTTTTTATCAACGGGGGTTTGAAGTTAACAGTGGACTATCAGTGGTTAAGTTTTTGAGAAGCCAAAAGTTTCAATGGAATTTTCGTCTTCGCCGACAAGTCCGCGCATCTCCCTTTTCTCTTCCACCCTACACCTTCCGCTTCTTTCACTTCCTCTTTTCTGTCTCGTTCGTCGAGGGTCAATTGTACATTGATGTTTTTCGCTTTCGGCAGTTTTCAAAATGTTCGGTCAAAAAGAGGGAACCGATAGAATTGTTTCGAAAAGAAAGGTATACAGTGCACAAAGTGAATCTACAAACTTCTTCGGATGCAGTCGGCTCGACAGCGTTCCCTCAAACTGGGATGAGGAATTGTTCGAAGGATTATGTTTTACTCCTTAAGCATCATTTGCTGCTTCAATTTGAAATCTACAATAGCACTCTTATTCAATGCTATCTTCATCATCTGAAGCAATGATTGTGGAGGATTGTAACCTTCACTTCCACTTCGCCACGTTTTGTGCACGAGAATTGCGGATAGTGCTCGTTGAGAAGATCGCGAGCCTCTGTACTAATCTGAATCATACCCGGTAGTCCTGTACTTTCCATTCGTGATGCTTCGTTCACATGAAAACGAACTCATCCAGCTTCAAGTAGTGAATCTGACGTCCATTTTGATGCCAATTTGCATGATATTTTTTATTCATTGTTTTTTTGTAAGTGGTTATAATAGAGGTAAATAGCGTTGTTTTTGAGCTGTCCAGTAATTGCGCTTCAGAGAGAACAGCGAATCAGCAATAGATCTATAGAAAAAGAAATAAACGAGGTTACTGTATCGCCGAAGAGACAATATCGGGGTGCGGTAAGACCGACAACGCCTGCTGCGACCGAACCTGTGTGGAATCCCCATCGGCATTTGATTCTGTGGTCGCGGCGGTGTGGGATTTGGTAGTCTGCCAAGAACTAAACATCCATCAATTCGTACATTGCAAACGACGATCCCAGCATAAACAATTGAAATTGCTCTAGCAGCCACTATAATTAATGGTACGATTAACACTGCTTGTTTTTGGGATAATCCGCACACTAGAGCCGTTAAATAGCTAAGGGCAGCTATCATTTGGGATAGAGGAGCTCTGCGTGATTTTTAAAGGAGAGGCACGATGTCACGACGTCTCCAGTTGTCTCCAGAAATTCGCTCGCCAATCGAATAACCGTGTGCTAGAAGACGGTATATATACCTAATGTTGCACTGTTAGCGCTAGTCCACACACTATACTTTAAAGTCGAAACCGAAGTCTTAAATGCAATTTTGAACGATGACATACGGTAGGGTTGAAGGCTTTGGGTTAAATTTTTGGATAGAATTTGATGGCTGCCTACTTTCTTACAAGAAGAATTTCATTTTATTCTTCTTAGTGAAGAATGCGAATATCAATTTCCAGGTAGATGCTAAGACCTGCAGAATGCCAGATAATCAGGTTCACATTGACAAGCTGAGTTAATAACTCAATCGAAGTGCCATTTTACCTCATGTTTTCTCGAGAGAATAAGATAACGTGAAACGACTTACTTCGCGCATTTCGAGTGCCACGTCTGCTATACGCATGATGTGGAGCGTCCCGTTTTCTTCCGGGATTCCAGAAACCACCATGTAGGCATCTCCAATCGTTTCCACCTGGCGACATCGACGCTATTCAGTTGGTGAAACGTAACTGTCCTTTTATTTATGGTGTATTACGCTTCTTGTGAATAAAACTTCATATGAATAAACATATAGAATATTTCACGTAATTCTCGAAGAATTCAGCATTCGAAACCAATGATACTTTATTCATGCTTGCTGTCTGATGGTGACTGTCGTTTAAAAAATAAACAGTTGGGCTCACCGAATGTGACGGAAAAAGACAACTTTATGAGCATCGAGTGGGGGAGCGATAGTAACTGCTAGTTCAATTTTCAGCATATGGAGCTGTTGATGTCAAATAAGAGTGTTTTAATCACTTTGTAAGCTCCATGGCGAGCGATGCATTCATCGAACCCAGTGTAAATACCATTGAGCATGTTCACAACTTCGAGAGGTGTTGAGGTGGAACAAAGCGAGGTGAAGCCGACAATATCCGAAAACAGGACCGTCGCCGAGGCAAAGAGCTTGGGCGGTACTGGTCGACCGAGCTTCAGTTCATTTGCCACGTACCTGATTAATCCAGCAATCGTTTCATTTATGATCAGCTTGTTTATCGAACGCGTAAATGATTCATCAGCATCTGGGCTAATCAAGCTTTGATTTTGTCAAGCAATAGAATTTGATGTTTTATCTTTCAGATTGAGGCAAATGTTCCATGTTCTAATGCCTTCAAATATCGCTATTGAGAAACTTTGCCAGATGGAATTTATTGATGGAGCAATCATTTTGGGATTTACAAATTCGTAATATCTACTTCAAATTCCTTTTCATAGCGCCCATATTTGAGCTAAGCTCTTGATCAATGGTCCGATCAGCAACTGGAATCCCATCCTGAAGCGAAGTAGACATTCACAACGGCTCAAAACTAGGTATGAAGGGAAAGGCTTTGAGAGTAGGCTTCCAACTTGGGCAGCAGCTGCGAGAGCAGTTTGTCGGCTCGTACGTTTGCTTCCTCCAACATTCCAGTCCTTTCGGCGACCAACTTCTCGAGGTTGTTTGCATATTGCTCCATCATGCGCATCATTTGGTCTACTAGGCTTCCCTTCCTAAACAATTATCATAGAGGTGACAAAATATTATAATCTTTCTACGGCTTCTATAGTAGTGGCTAGCAGATCACATCAACCAATCGTGAAAGATTGAGGTTCTTAAACGATAGAATGGCGTCATGTACAATACACTTTCCAATTACCTGGCATTGATTCTGAATTAAGAAAATGAGCGAGAGAAAAGCGCAAGAAAGGTTTCCACTAACGTTTTCAGCGCGACATCTGTGTTCAGGCGCACTCTGCGAATCGACGGTCGTAGATCCGGATTCTCTGCCCAGCAGTCGCGTAGTAGTGCAGCAAGATCAGGGTGGATACTCATTTGGTTCTGGATTTGTGGCTGAACAATACGACTTCCATCCGCTATCGTGTCGACCAATTCTTTAAAAGTTCACATATTGTTCACACATAAGCACTAAAAAATAATCTGAAACGAGACCTGTTAGATAGATTCCAAGGTGATAAATGGCGTGGTGATGCTGGCAAAAGGTCCTTCGGCAATCGGTATCTGCTGAAAAAACTATGCGGAGTATAATCTGAACTGCTCCAGTGTCCCAGGCAGCAACCATTGAATGATTTTCTTGCGACTGCGTCCTATTATTAACATGGAATGTGTTTCAGTGCAAGTGAAAGCCATAAACGCTCGTTAGTGTTTGAGTAAAAAGCCTTTAAAATATCCACAATCTTTCTTAATGAGAAGCGTAATTAATTGTGGCATTTCTGTAGCACTTCAGGCTTCGGGATCTCCGGGCTTTTATATTTCAAAGACTGGTATAAAAAAAAAGTAGTCGAAGAGTTATCTGTCTATTGCTTTATTCGATAGAAGTGTTGTTTGAGGCAAACCGTTGAGGTCAGTGTCCTCAGGGAAAGGCAACGCTCTGAAAATGATCTCGTACATGACCATCCCAAAGGCGTATATGTCACCGGATTGGCGTCTTGCTTGTGATTGCTTCACCCATGATTGGTCCATCATACGTCGTCGGTTCGTTTCGCGGTTTTTCAGCATTTCTGGTGCACAGTATAAAGCTGCTGCAATTTGCGGAAGAATATATGTACTGTGGAAGTGGTTAGGACGCTTTCTGTAAAGCGGTGGTTTAGAATCGGTGCTTCAGCACGTAATGTTCCAGCATGGTTCTCGAATGTGGTTGATGTTCGTTTGCGGCGGTGAAAATCCAAGGCGAAAAGAATAAATTTAAGGCATTATAATGCTGAAGAATAGCAGTTGCTCTCAGTTGACAACTGCTCACGAAATGAGACAAAACTGAGCGTGGCCGAGTCTAAATAAGTGGATGTAATTGTGAATAGTTTTTCGCACATTTGGAGAGCAAGAAATAACACCAGCTTAATGCACCCTATGAAAGTCACTGATACAGCACCTTGTAATAGCAGTTCAGCCTGCCTACCTGGTAGCTACTCGAGTCCTGACATTCGCAGATGACTTTGCTTGATTCTTAAATTCGCAATGATTAAAAATGTCCGTGGAATAAATTTGTTCTCAACTGAGGGAAGTGGGAAGTTCAAACACCTATATATCTGTGCATGCTGCCCTGACCCACCAACTTAACGAATAAAATGGACACATGTAATCTGTGCGGCTTTTCTAGAGCGAACGAGTGGAAATTGAGAGCTTTCAGTTGCTGAACATATTTCATCTGCTCGAAATGGTTAGAGCAAGTGTTTTACGAAAATTCGAATGAAGGAAGTATAGAAGTTCATTTGACGCCATAAAAAACAATCTCCAATGGAGAAACAATCACGGAATGATGGGATGCAAACTTCTAACATGTGCGCTGTGCGGCGCCACTTTTATCGTCGTCTGAAATCAGTGCGTCAACGCTTATGAGTCCTTGTTTCTCCCATTTCTCGATGGGATTCGCAATTCCGAAGTCGGTAAGTTTCACCATCCAGTTACGGTCGATAAGGCAGGCCCAGGGGGTCAACGAGCCGTGGTAACCGATTGGGGAGGCGTGAAGATATTCCAGACCCTTCAATCATCTCAACACTTTTTAAATGCAGTTAAGTCTTTCATTTAGGAAATAATGCGAAGTGAATGCCAAAATGAAATTTCGATCCAGACTTCCTAACTTAGTGATCTTTGCACTGTTATCGATGGTGCCTTTCCCAGAATCGCAGACGTATCGTAGTAGGAGGACTTTTTAGCATGCTGAACGAATACACTGTATCCATTCAACATTTCTATCGCATACGTATGTTTTGGAATGCTGCAAGTTTTAAGCTTCATAGGGTTTATAATCTCAAGCATGCCGTCGAATTCCTCATTTTGCAGGGTTTTTGCTCTAGGACACGTTGTGGGATAATACGTACGATATAAAAATGCGCTTTGAGTGAATCGAGTTAATCGGAAATCTAACCAGCGTTATATCTTTAACAAATGCGGCGTGGAATTTCGCATCCAAGTTGACATTTGCGTTGTAAATTATGTCCTGCAATCATGGACATATGTTATTGTCTTCTACAATTTCCCTGAATGGAGGATATCCATTAGCAAATGCATTATTCTAGTGCCACATATCTCATCAAATCACTCTGAGTTACATTTAGCATATATACGAAGCGAATAAACAATTTAAGCAAACGAATGTGCAGCAGTATCTTGAGCGTCATAGGAAAGACAAAAGCGATGTTCATTTGACAGTCGACTTCAGTAAAGTTTTAGCTAAGGAAGTTAGCATCTCAGGGAGCCAAAACCATATTGAACATGCAATATCGAGTTGTTTCAAGCGAAACTATTTGTGCACTCACCTGCACCGTGCCTCTAGCGCAGAACTTCCACAGAACGAGCATCTCTTCACACTGATTGAAGGACATGCCCAAAAACACGTTCAAATTGTCATGTACCATCTGCTTCATCTGTAAATGCAGAAATGTTTTTCCTCTGCAACGCTTCTAACTCGGTTAAAAATCAAAGCCAATAATATGGAGTACCCGTATGTGAATGTGTCTGATGCCACTGTTTATATTAGCAGTTTCAACTATTGAACTCTGAATGTGATTGAGAGTTGGCACATCGAGATAGAGGCTTATAAAGTCAACGAAAAGAATTGAATGGACGTTGTTCAGTGATAGCTTCGTTGGCCATTTCGAAAAAACATTACTAATTGCTCACAAAGCATGATGTCATCAAATGAGAGCTCAAGCACTGCCCATTTCAATGCGATAGTAAAAGTAATATTGCAGCTGTGCATAAAAGAGCTAAGGAGCATTCTCACGATATCTATGCCACAAAAAACAAACACGCTAGTACCTAGTTACAACACTACTAAATTACCTGAGTCAGCAATTGCAAATCGTCTCTACGGAATTTGATCGATCTTCTTTGACTGTAACGATGGTAAGTAGCGTGGGTATTAACGCCGATTATCGCATGTCGCTTCTGATCGGCACTCACATTGCTGATTTTTGTGTTCGAACTTCCAACCGAAAGCTGCAATTAGCAAAAATTCGGGCACAAAAATGAACGCGAAGATTCCAACGCCATATTTTCGAAGGCGAATAACTGTGCCGCACCATTATAAGGAGGAAATTATCATTTGCTCGTCAGCGTAGAAAATTTTCTGCAGCGAAAATTTTTGCCCTCTCCATGCCATGGGAGACTTCAGAGCGTCCTATTTTATCGTTGCCTTCGAATAAAATGCGAAATGCGCTTCCTCACTGATTTCAGTAGCATAATCTATAAAACAAACCATTGATTTCACTTGGTCATCATCGATTAGCTTGAGATCGTCGCGGAAAATTCGCCATGGCATCTTATCGAGTTGACGTATCTCCCTTAAATGACACTGCTGTATGAAGGCGGAGATTTACAAAAAAAAGAAGACACTTATCCTTTTTCCCTTCAAGAGTAAGCGAGAAGAAGATTGTATTATGATGAAGTTCTGGGCAAATAGAACACCCAGACCACCATGCCTTAATTAGAAAATTCCATGCCACAAGATCTGCCAGCTACACTACTCACCAATGCCTGTGAACGAAAAATCCCGCAACTGCTAGAGCAATGAGTCCGAAGAATACTGCTGCAATCGTGATCTCAAGAGCCCACGAGCATCGCTGATTGCGATATCCGCACAGCGGCTCATCGAGTGGCATTGCTCCGGTATCACTTGGCCAGAATCCTGTCATTACGTCCGTCAGCTTCTGCAATTATTAGGTTTGTTTAGACCGAGTGTTTGTGTTTACAGGCGTCAGCTGCATACCAGTTGGAAACATCCAATTTTGTCTTTGAGGCCATCGCATTTTGCTATGAGCGTTGACTCCATCGTAACCATTTTCATGAGCTGCTCATGGCTGACTGATACGTAAAATGCACCAATAAACGGAGCCCGATCTGCCAAATCATCCATCAGCACCGTGCCTGTTGCACCACCTGAAGTAAAACAGATCGCATTCGAATTCCTCGTTGAGCAGCTCAGAAAGGGGATTTTGATGCTCATGCTTGGTGTCAAATAATACGTGCATGAGAATAAAGCATAGATAAAAATTCCTAACAGGGGTAGCTATGGCAGAAAATGCAGCAAACAAGTCGCAATTCTTTAGAACAGACGAAAAGGTATGGTGTGTTCCTTCCTACGAACCAGCATTTCTGACGTTGAGGCTAAAAAAAATAACTGTCCTATCAGTTCGACGGAAAGTGACTTGAACGACTGCGGTTTTGCGAAACTGCCAGTTCCGATGACCATTCGGCACCGCAAACAAATGTTAATCGTAAAAAGCACGGACAAACCTTCGAATTGCAATCTTCGCATGCTATTCCAAATGGCTTTTCCATCTGTGACTTTTGTTGGATCGTGTGTTGCATTCAGAATCTTTCTCAGTGCGGTAGCATATAGCTTCATTGAATCGTACAAGTGCAAATAACCGAAGATATTCGACTGCAAGTCACTTTATTTTCTGCCAGTAAAGCATTATTGCGTTAAAGTAGGCGACATATCAAATGATCACTGAGCTTTTACTGATAATGCGTCGTGGCTGATGGCCGAACGAATTTCAAATGACGATGTTGGCTTGGATTTTCGAACTTGGCATAGAATGGGCTCTACAAAACCATGATGAGCGATGTTTTCAAAAATAATTGGCACACTTGTATTGTAGTCTAAAAACAGCATTTTTTGGCTCAAATCTCAATTGCAGTTCGCTGCCTTTCTCTCTGCTAGGTCAGCTTCCCGCTGTTGAAAACCAAACTTCGAGCACCGATATTGTCTACTTCACCATAAATATGCACGACCCCACCCCTACAATGCTGCTGAAGTTAGGAGAATACTTTTGGGGAACCGCTTATCTCTCTCCTTCATGCTCTCAGATCTAATCTCGTTTCGGCATTGAAATCGAGAACTTTCATACCGCATCGAGTTGCTCCCTCGATAGCCCACGTTCCTCAACCTTTGCATAGAAGTTCGTTACAATGGCATCGTCAAAACCTGCGACGTCATCCACCTATAAAACACTCCATCTTCATATCCCACCTTCAAGTTTCATTTGGAAGCTCACGCACACTTCAGTAGATCATTTTTTGCGTTCCGTTGCTTTGATATGTAGGAAACATACAATGATAGAATTGGTATAGTATTCCTTGACTTTCTGCAGTAGTGTTCCGTCCGCTCCAAGCCATGGTAGAGTGTCTTTAGGACCGGATTGTATCCACGGCAGTACGTATGCATACTCGGCGGTATGCATCCCGGATGTGTATGTGGCTTGCATAAATTCTTTTGTATTGTCGCGTGTCGCCGAGAAAATGCACACGACAACTGAAACTAATGATTTGATTAAAATGACCTCTAAGTGGAATTGTTCACAAAATTTGAAGTGCCAAAAGCTACATAGTTTGCCATCATTATGTGGCAGGTTGCCTAATAAGTCCAATAAGGATCACTCAATCAACGAGCTTCTGATAAGTCAAAAGACGTGCATGCTCAACATGAAAAGAACTTGTTAACTATCCTCGACGCTTAGATGCGATGAATGTGCCCTGACGGAATTTTCTGCGCTGTACCGAAATGGCATATGATTCACTTTTCCTATATGATGGCAAATATTGTCGGTGGCGTCTGCTGTTACGAGAAAGAAATTAGTGAAGTGTGTCAGAGATCCTGCGCATTTCGCCCATATGACCAATTGACTTCATCAGTTATATGTTGATGACGAATAATGCAAAACTGCGTTCATAAATAGTTTTAAGCGACTCCAACGCATCCACCAAATTTGCAGCAGAATGTTCTTTTTTTGCAGTGGACGGAGTAAAATCGATAGCCGATCACTGCTAGTTGAATGCGTGCATTTCCCATACTTTAATATCCAAAATTTCTTTGGAATTTAGTCGATCAACTGCGGAGATGGTATCGATATGCGCATTGCACCCAACTCCGTACTAAAAGTCCTGGAAGCTCGTAGCTAACATTTCCATGCAGGCGAATTTATAAGCAAGCACGCATTCGCGTGCGCATGTAGAAGCAGGCACCACTTGTCTATAAAGAACATTTTGAATGCAAATTTATAAAAGCTTATAGGAGACGAGCATTTCTGAGAAGAGGAAAGATGCCGGCACTCCCATAATCTTTTACGTATTCGGGTCGGGATATTTTGCAACGTTTATAGTTTTATTAGCAGAAAACTTCCACGAGAGGTGGAAACACTGCCAGAAAAGTGTATGCGATGCAAGATGAGCGAAGAAAAGAATTTGATTTGCTGTCAAAGATTTTGCATGTTCAGTTTTAACTGTGTTAAAATTGATGTTCGCGCTTCGACTCTACGGCGTTCGTTGAAACCATCAATAAGCAGTGCTGGTACTAAGAAGTACTAAATACGTCATTTGCAAAGGCAACTCTTGCCTAATGACGTTGTTCGAGATCAGATCAGATAAAATCAGAGCAAGTGCCTACTTCTTGCATTAGTGTCAATTTCGGTGAGCAGTCCACTGTCGATCATGTCCTGCGCTGATGAGTTTTCCTCAAACATCACCTTTTTGACGATTCTAATGTTCTTTCGCTTAAAAACTTCTTCGAAGGCAGTAACTCGGTCAAAGGCCACTGTGCCTGTGTTCGTCACAACAGCAACCTAAAAGTCATTATCTAGAAACTACAGCTTATTAACAGTAATTAACAGCTAAACTAGGAAACAAATCAATACAGCTGTTTGTCCAACCACCTATTCTTTCATCCTTTTTCTGCTAGTAGTGGCGCTGCGTTGATCGTGTCGTATCAGTTACTACGCGGTCGGTTACAGTCCTACCGAACCACGTTGAGCAGCAACGTCCTAGTTGGCATGAGGTCTGTGGTACAAGTCCCGACTCTCCACTTGTGCGGAACAACAGTGAATCGACTCGGCAGTATCCGATGGGCAGGAGGCGAGTCTAATTTGTGCGTTCAAACAACCTTACAACTTCACATTAGCGGGAGTGGAAGTGATGTAAACAGACATTCGTAATCAAAACATTGTTCGAAAATGGCACTGCAAGTGCACTGATTTATTTAGCATGGCGCTAAATAAGAGCAATCGGACCGAACATTTTCAATCTGGAAATGGGCAAAATGTTGTAATATGTAAATTTCTGTCAATTTCAGCAATTAGCAAGCTGTATAACAATCAGTACAATATTAGCTTGACATCATAACCGCACCGTTTGGGCTACCATTATATCATACATGTGTAATTGCAGTAAAGGTGCATTTGTTTCAACCTTCATCCACTTATAGTGGAGCAAGAGAGCAGCTGTTGCTTCAGCGAGTGCCGTTGGACTTTTTGACGAAGCGCGTGCGAGCGTTTTATAGATGTTCTTGTCATTCATAGCATTCGACGTGGCCATGTATGAGATGACTGGTATATTCCAAAAGGCGCCCATTTTAGCCACCGCCTCCATTTCTGAATGTAAATCGTTTCGGAAGATCATCCGTAGTGGTGGTAATGTAAATCCTTCGAAAGTGATTCTGATATTTCAGAAGAATGCCAAGTTAAAGGGCATTCTGTTACCGTTGAAACTGAGTACGCGGAAACAACGACACAGCACTCAAACATGCATTATTCCGTAATGATTTAGGATAGACAGCTACATCTGTTTAGGCTACATAGCTGGGTAGCTATAACCATTTATTTCGAATGTTATTTGACAGCTGAATTTCATCAGCTGGTATGAGTGTGCATGAAGATGTAGTGAGCGACACT
The DNA here is from genome assembly GCA_022844705.1 of Toxascaris leonina. Classification (NCBI taxonomy): domain Eukaryota; kingdom Metazoa; phylum Nematoda; class Chromadorea; order Rhabditida; family Ascarididae; genus Toxascaris; species Toxascaris leonina. The sequence continues at coordinate 124,951 of JAARMF010000027.1, read as the reverse complement.
TCCCGTTGAACTACCAGACGTGATTAATGTACGCACATATTCGTTCACAGTTGCGACACCTAGGCATCATGGCTAAGAGCAACGAATTTCTTCAGAAAACCATAAAATGATAAAGGAATTGAAGGGGATGATATTCACCAGAAAGTTACCTTCCATACAGTATGGGCCGATGAATGCTCGAACTTGATATTGGTGAAACAATTCGGCTGCCACAGCGACTCCCTCGAATGATTCACCGCAACCCATCCGGGAGATAATCCTGCACCAACCAACACATCAGCATGTCGTTAGTGGTTTCACTTTTCATTCTTTCCATATAATCGCTGGTTTCATCCCAACTGCTGTGTCATCTTATCAGCCGAGTTCTTTTCGGACTCAGAGTACCTGAGCTGCTGCTACAAGCTAGCTGAGCTAAGTATTTAATTAGAAACAAACTATGGACCTACGCGAAAGCACACTGCAATTTACCTGCCGCAACGGTTTGTGAATCCCTTCCCAGTTTCATAACTGTCTTTTCTTGCAACAACAGACTCACTCGAATTCGAGATCCTCCCCAAGCACACCTTCGTCATAGAGTTCATCTCGGCTAATGTTGAGCACCTTGTAGTCGTTAGGGAGCGCACCCACCGCTCCTATATGTCCGATCCGGATGTGAATCTTGCCATCTGCACTGACCTCAAATTCAATCTTGATGTTATGACTCTGCTCCTCGAATGAATGGCCGAATGCCACTTTCTTATTGAGCAATTCATGCACAAATTCATTCAATGAACGCTTTTACGTAAATCTCCAAACTGTGATATAAAGTAGAGGGAAGTCTACCTTGACTGCTTGGTTCGCATCATACGATCCAACAAATCCTCTCTTTTGTTGTTGCTGCGTGCCATTCGAAACCCTTTTCTGGCGCGCTAACTCCAAATGCTCGTCCGTTAGACATGGATCGCAGTTTTTGGATGCCGCGATGAAAAGATCAGAATCATTATAGTTTAGAATTGGTGGTGTGGCAGCAGAATGCTTCCACTCAGGGTTGCTTCGGGCAACTGTTACCACGCTGATCACAAGTAGTAGTGGACAAAAGTGACAACGTTTCAACAGTGGAACAGCGGCAAGCGACATTAACATACGCCTCATGCGTGAAGTCTTCTGTAGATAACGCAACAGAGCAGGAATTCGATGTTTCGATGCTTTCTTAGGAACGTTGCTTTTTGATTTCGTGCGGTCAGAGACCTTGTCCATAACAGTGAGTATACTCCTTAAATATACGGAACTATGAGTTTCCTGAAAAAAATTATCTCAGCAAATCAGCGAAATTCTGCTTCCTGATTACAACCGCAACAAAAGGTTTGCCTACCGAACGTGCGAAGCACTCATTTATTGTTAGCCGTTATTTCTCTTCAACCGATTAGAAGCCTCAAGTTATCGTTTTGTCGACAGGAGAACTTGAAAATCGGCAGCTTCATCTCGCCTAGCAAACTTTTGATTTCGGGAAAATACTCCCATCGAAAACGAAGTTTTTGATTCTCATTTGCAAGCACGATTCAACCTCAAATCCTTTTTCGACGACGTTCAACAATTTCAACATCTACAAGAAACGGTTTCTATATTCACTTTCTCAACAGCCGCCTCTTTATTTCTTCCATTGCTGCACTCCCGACTATCAACTTTGAATCCAACTTCGAGCAAATACATCAACTTCGAGCAAATACATTACTTTGAATACATCAACTTTGAATCCAACTTTATGATCTGCTCGATCAAAAGCGAGTTGCGCCATCAACCCGGCAGTACTAATGGCTAGATAGTAAGTCGAAGAATCAAGAGACATTGAAAGCAGCGTTTTATACGTCGCAACTTTCGACGAGCGATTAGAATGAAAGAGACGCTCTGAACACATCAATGTCTTTTAAACAACCGTCTATATATCGAACGTTGATTATATTATGCACTTTGCTAAGGCAGCACCATGACGATGATAAGCCGACTATATCAGTATTCTAAAGGATTTGCTACTTTTTCGCGCATAGCGTGACTTTCCATGATCACATGCGAGGAAGGAACATGCAAAGCTTTTAACGTACGTAATGCGACAGTGAGAATGATACCACCTGCAATTAATCGTCTTTGTTAGCGCATCATGAATGAATGGAAGACAAGTGAGGAGAGGCTAGCTTCATCGATCGGTGAAAAATGAGCAAGCAAAATGTGCATATTTCTTTTCATTCGAGGCATCATCTAGGAGGATATCTGGTTGGAAATATATCACACCACCTAGCATTGCATAGAACCCGCCACTTTTACAGTGATAAAATGATAAATGAACATTTAGGAATTGTCCTTCAAAATTTGCTTTGCGAAATAACGAACGATTTCAGTTTCAAAGGAGGGTATTGCGGTACGAATGATTACAAGGTGAGAAAAAACAGCCGTTCACATAACACAACGATTGAATGTGTGTCCGTACGGGACAAGTTGTTAGAAAGAAGAAATATAGTTTGATTTTTGATAAAAATTTTGTGAGACTTTTCTCTAGATCGGAATTTTTCAAGTGAGAAATAATCTATTTTGGCCGACTCCAGACGGTGATGAACAGAGGTATTTTTTGAGGAGCATAATAATGTGGAAGATTTAGCTGAAAGTCAGTTGCCGGAGGTTCAAAGTTCCAAAGTTCTAATATCAGTTCAAATCTGTGTAATTCAAGCAAAACTGCATTTTGCATTCATTTCAGGCCTCATCCATTGAAACAGCAACTATTAAGTGGATTTGTGAAGAATGAACGCACATCATCTAAACTCCGGTAATTTGAACATCCTGCAATTGCTTTTTTCAGGTAATGTTATTTGACCCATAGTGTGAAGATGCAATGTGTCACACATCAAAAAATTATAGACATGTGAAAGCACTTCCCAGAATTAGGTCTCCATTACTAGAAGTTGTGATGTTCTTGTCCAGTTTGTATTGCGCGCAAGATGAAAAGAGTAAAGAGGTGTGAATTAATTATCTCAAAAGCTTCATCAAGGCGCTGCTTAGCGAGTTACTGACAGTTTGTGTATTCGACCGCATCCTAACAGATTATTCTGATGACGCAAGACTGAGATGTGCTTTGATGGCCGAAGTCGCATCCCGATTTGCTCTCCAAAACGAGGTCTTACTGATTTTTTTTTCACTTATTCCATGCAATCGGCATGGATAAGCTACTGCCATTGATGCATACAGCGCCGCGAAACATTGCATAACGCGATCTGTCTTAGATTCCTGTTATGTTCGAAGAAAGGTAACCCGAGACATAGCTGAAGTCTTTGGTTGCGTAAGAAATGTTAGAAAAACAACTGGATCATAGAAAGAAATGCAGTTTTTCCGCTTAGAAGTGTGTTCAAAAGCAGTTTTCAATGGACTGCGCAACAACAAGCAACGCTGAATTGCAAAGCACGATGCCAATTACGAAAGTTTTGCCTTCAGAATTTGAACGGTTCTGAGCTTCCTTTCAAGTTTTTATGTCGCTGCAGGCGCGATGATTTTATTTTGTCGATGATATTGAGAATTACAGCCGGCTTGCAGCTCTCAGAGGATGAACATCCATTACACTTTTCACTGCTACGTTCGTTACATCAATTGAGTTCGTTCTTTTCGAGCAGTGAGATTTCATCTATGTCAGTATGGTTCTTCTTCGCCTCGACGGAGAAAACAAGTGGTTGGATGTTTGTTCCACTTTAGACAATCTTTGCTGCATGTGAAGTATCCAAAATTCATTTGCTTGAAGTTTGTTATTTCGATGATGCTTGATTTTCTCCAAGTTTTTGGGAGAGCATTTAGAAATGAAACGACAAATATATTTGTGGTCTGCAAAGCTGGTGGTTGAGAAAATCAAGCTATGAGAATATGAGAAATGCTGTATTTTTGCTATTAGTAGCAACGGAAACAAGCCAAAAACATTTTGATAGACGCGATATTTCCCGTCACGCATACTGACAACAGAATGGGAGTTTTTCCTCCTAATATAATTGAGATTTTGAAAATCTCGTTCTTTTTATTCTGAAAGTCGATGGGAAAAAATTTGTAGTACGGGCGCAACTTATTTCTGAGCTTATGATTTAGCTAACCCCTTTAACGAACGACAAAATATTTGAAAGCGAAGAGCAAGATGTCTGATCGTATCGGAAATAGCCTTGAGCAAATCAAAACAGGTGTGTGATGACTGAAACAGATTCATTTGATGCTTGAGACTAGTACAAACCAACTAGAGTCGAATTTGGTGAAAATGGACACACCAATGAAACAGGACCGAACAGTGCGAACTACGAGCTCTTGAACGACTAAATTGAACTGTCTTGGCTACCTCCTCCAGTCTGCAACAGGGGGCTTATCGATGATAAACACTACGACGTTTGAGTGTCACGACGTTGCAGTGAGAAACAGGATTTGTACATGTAATTAGAGAAGTATGATTGCCCAAATTTCAAAACTTCCCAGTTCTTTTTTGCTATAGCAGAAATGGCCACGATGTTATGGACTGGTTATAGACGATAGCCTAAATAACATCCGAACAAAGGAAGGAGAGGACACGCTCGAAGAAAGAATCGAGGAGAGAGAGTGTGAAGTTCTATATTTTACGCTCCTTTACGTTATGTGCTCCATAGGGCTAAGGCACAGAATTCCTTTATATATCTTAGCTCACATAGGTGATGCTACAAATCATCAGTTTGAGCACAGGATGAGAATCTGTTTCTTCATTTTTATACCAACAAGAAGATCGCGTTCACGTGTAGACGGATTTGATTAATCTGACTACGAGAACTGTTGCGAAATTGTTCCTTACGAAGAGCAACGCGACACTGCAAGTAAAGTGTTGCTCTAATTGCAATGATTCACGAGTAATTTTCTATGCAATTTTTAGATGCAAGGGAAATGATGAACATGAATGCCTTCTGGTAACATTCTCCATTTCTCACAGTGAACCTTAGCAAGATGTGCATGTTCTATGGACAATGAGCTAGTATACAAAGATTGCCGAACGATGCAGCAAAACGTGCTAGATAGGCTTGGGTCGGACATTTTTAATTTGCCAACTGCGATAGTTGTTCACTGAAGTCGCTAAGTGGAATTTTCCTCTTGTTGCAGTTATCGCATTTATTCACATTGAGTCTGTAAGCAATCGACAAATAGCAACAAACTTTGTTTTGTCAATATCCAAACAACGTGAAGCAAATATGCCGAGGTTCACAATAATGGTTGTAGCGATGTTTCAATTGCACTGTGGAACCAGTTGCCTGCTACGTTTTATCGTGCAATAGCCTGATGACAGATCAATACAATGCAAGAGCTTCAGTTGATATAAAAAGATCCATACATCACTCTGCTAGGTTATGTGATGTCCTATCGTCCAGAGCGGAAGGAATATCTTGTGGGCACCGTATTTTTGATAACTACTGGCGGAATCCTCTGTTGAGTACTGCGTCTTTCTGAGAGCGGCGTTATCCGAGATATCGACGGTGTGGAGCTCGTAGTTATCGCCGGCACCTGAAAGTTTCGGTCGGAGGTGCAGTCTCTCTGTGCTGAAACATCCAATTAAAATGGAGCATGAGCTGCTGAAAGTGGCTAGCAAAAATGCATAAAGACAATCTGGAACTTTGCATGACCAAGGAATCCTTCGATCTGTTATCACCCCTCCAATATCCTTGAGTCCGTTCCACTGGAAGAGCAGTACTCGACTTTTATGAGACACACAAGTCATCAGAGTTTGGAGGTTTCGTGAAGTTATCGGGTCGCTAGCTTTAGAGCTGAATTCCGCTCCAGACAGGTCGAACAAACGTTGTGTTCTGTCTTGGCTGGATTTTGTCTATGCAATAGTGCGCAGTCTAGTCAATGAAGCACGGAAATTTCTTACATTCCCATCCAATATAGTGGCAGCAATCCGGTCAATATTTTGTTGCAAATTCACCAGTCCTCGCTGGAGCCCTTCCTTTCCAGCTGCGACGATTTGCTCTTTTAAAACGACGAAGTCATACTCTAGCCTTCAAAATACAATGAGAGTAGCGCATATCACACTGGCACATCCATATGGCCGTTCTTTTACTGTCACGGCTATATTCCGTTAACAAATCGTTTAACTGCTTCAGATCAGCCTTCGCCACCATCTCTCAATGTTTTAATGCATCGAACCGCTGAGCAAAGCTGCAACTCTTGTACTATGGCCATTCGCTATCGTCAAAAGTGCGTGGTGTTATGCGGCGAATTTTCAAAGGCCTCTATTGCCGTCTATCTTCCCACCGACGGCGCTGTACTGCGGAAAATCGCAAACTCCGTGTGAGCGAATTGTTTGTTCTATTTTTCGGGGCACTCATAACGCTGTTCAATATCGAAGAGCTACGACTTTTCAACAAACTTCAATCCTCACATAAAGGTCATTCTTTCATTATGCTACAAGAAAATTTCCACGCATCTGCGCATAACACATTGAAACTTACATTCTTCAAGCTTTTCCAGCGAACAGCTGTACCATTTTTTTCCGGCATCGCATCTCTCACAAAAGTGTTCCACTCATTTAGCTGCATTAATAAACGATAGAAAGTTCGAAATTGGACTGAGCACATCAAGTAAAATACATTCCCAGGCCAAAATATTGATGCAAATATTCGCTCGATCACAATGCGTATAACAGCACATTTCGCCTAACTCGCTAGGGTGAAATATAACAATAGGGTGCCACCCATTCACTTGCAGCGAGCACCGACCGACAAGTCAGGCGAATAGAAACTGCGTACTGTGATGCGCCAACCAGGAAGTTACAAGCATAAACACGCCCGTCAACAAACAATTTTTGGGGTTGACCTGTACTTCAGGAATTCCGTCACCTCACGCATGTAACTTGTTTCCTTTTTCGCCATCAGTTCTCCTCAGGAGACACAGTCAATTTAAAAAAACCATTGACATCTGATTGAACGACGGTGTCGACCTTCTGATAGTGTCATAGATGCTCCTTAAGTCGTTTTCTCTGATGTATTCCAGATTTGTAGGAAGCACAATCAGCTGACCGTTACTCAGTGCCAGTGAAAGCGAGAAGCCGAACACTAGCAAACGCATTGCCTCTGAAACCCGTTGAGTATGAAGCAATTTATGTAGATAAGCAAGCCTTCAATGGGTCAAAAATTGGCTGCAGTACACATTCGCTTCAATTTTGAACATAATCCACGGCACAAACTTAATGAAGGCAACTACGTGTGCCTAAGAAAAAAGGGATTTGGATGATTTTCGCTTAGTTCCTAAATGAAAGCTGCAATGGATTGCCAAAGTGACGCAACAGAAATAAGTAATCGCAAAGAAAAGTGCAGTCAATCGCTGAAAGATTGTTTGAAGGATTTACGGATCCATCAGCCACAGTAATTCAGTGGGTTAAATTAAAAGAGTTTGTTCCAGAAAATAGATCTCTATAATGCAATCTCCATCAGAAAAAGACCCCACAAAACCATCGGTGGAATGGAAGCTGCGAACTCATGACAGCTCATTACCGCAATGCTTTTTTTCAACAAATTGCCAGAAAATGAATGAGGAGGGAGCATACCGCTTCTACTAAGTCCAACAGATCGTTTATCAGGTGAGCGAGTGGAAGAAAAAGACCGGGCGGAGCAGTGGAAACAACAAGTATGTGCAGTCACTGAGCAGTGAGTAAGTTAAATAAACATGGTGAATACATGTGACGAGATTGGTTAACCACCTGAAACGATCAGTAATTATTTCACAGTGGAAATCTTCCTGCGGAGAAAAAGTAAAGCTAGGGAATAATATCCACAAAGAAGTGCAAGAAGAAGTGGCTTTTTTTAAATAATTTCCCAAAAACTAACTATCGAGTGGAAAAGCAACGAAGTAAATTCGCACTGTCCTTACCGAGAACGCAGCGTTACTTTGCCGTATTTGGGAACCGGTTGTCCATGACGCCACAAAGCGTTCGTCACTGCACTTAAAAGTATGCTTTCGTCTTCGCCGCCAAGCGGTTCAAAGTATTAGGGTTAACAATTTTTTAAAGTGACACTGCAAAAACACATCGAAAATCATTTCAGTTTGCTTGAAGAGCATCGATAAACTTTCAAATCCACATTTTTTAATCAATGGATCGCCTCTTATGCTACAATGGATCATGCCGAATTTACAGTCCAGCGACAAATCTGAACAGTGATGACATCTGGCGGTTGGCAAAAAATCAGTACAAGTTGTTGGTGCTATGAAATAAAACAATTCATGTGTACATGAATTATTCAAGCTCACTCAACGTTACTATTGCAGATCTTATGGGGCTAAAATGTCAGGTCAATTTTATTAGTGTTTTGAGTGGAGCACTTTTGAACAATAGGCAACAGCATGTAAAAACCCTCAAATGGCAAGCAGTGCACAACAGTTTCACACGACATATTGGGGAAGCACCGTTGCCTGTGCAGCTGACTTATCGATTTTGTAGAGCTCTTTTCATAAACAGGACTACAACCGCCCAGCTGAAAAGTTGTCATGCATTCACCTAGATCAAGCACAAAGCTGCAGCACACTTCAAAATGGCATCCATACTTGAACTGCACTGCACCGATAACGTTTGTGTCACCTTTCTCACCTTTAACTGCACCAGTTCTGCAAAAATAGTATTTCGTGAGAGGACGTAAAGAAAGTTATTGCCGGCATTTCTAATCCTCCTTCTCTGATATGAACAAAGAAGAAAACGGATTGTGAAGGAAGGCGCAGTCGTTACTCCACTTCAAGAGGTGAAGAAGCATGCCCAGTTTATGAGCAAGGTCTCAGTTGTGTGCTTCATCTGTAATACAATAATGAGTCATGAAAATAAGTGCATATTCATGTGAGACGAGAGAAGATATGTTTCAGCGTTCCGGACGGATTGACAGCTCAAATATTTTGGTGGTTATTTCAGATTGCTCTTCATTGTATTGCTCGTCATCAGTGATGCCTCCAGCTGATGAGGAACGCCACAGTCTTGCCGTAACACTCGAAGAATCCTAAGGCCACTGAGAGAATGTGAGACTTTGTTCAATTGCCGTGGAAGAAATGTGATCACAGACAGTGTATGGCATCGCGTTGTGCACTTGCTTTTGCGGCCATAGCTGAAAAGTTTTAATGTTTGGTCAATGCTACTGATCATGACAACAGTAGATGAGTGAGTGCAATTTTTGCCTATTACAAGGACAAGGCTCACTGTTTTGGTTCCCACGTTAGCTCCTCGCCTCCGACTTGTGTTTTCTCTTTCGATTTCGGAGTGAACCGCCTAGCTCGCCTTTCTCACCTCCATTCTCGTCCCATATTCATTTCTTATTATTTCCGAAAAATTTGTTGTATTTGCACCTGCACCAACTTGGAGCGGGTCATTTTTGCGATTTCGGGCATCCACTACAGTCTCGCACTTATCAGTGCTCACGCTCGAAAAAGAGACTTTATTCGGTATTACTGCCTAAACATATAACGAAATGGTTTAACAGTTAAATTGGCCAGTAACTCATCCTTTTAGTCGACCAAACGTGGTGGAATTTAGTAGGCGGAAAGGATCACAAATAATGTCCCGAGAAGCGTAATAAGTAGTAAGCAGCCAATACCAGCCTTTGTTCGATGCACTCTTTTATGAAGCCCTCTATAAGGCAACGCATCGTTTGACGGCAATTCTTGTCTGGGCAACGGCAACTCCTTAGCAGTTCTAGATTTCTTTTTGGACGTTTTCATTCTCATTCTTCGAGACGATCTCTAACGCATCGCTTTCGAGATGCTTCAATTTTTGGCTCTTTTTTGGAGTCGCTCTCGCGTTGGCCTATTCATCGCTGTTTGATATCAGAGCTGTACGTTTTGCATGTAGTCTCAACAGCAACTGTCCAAGTTGGCCTCTGTGGTTCCAAGTCTACTTGTTCGCATTTCTAACTCTCCCGAATGTTCTATCATTATCTATGTCTTGGACCGATTCACATTCCCGTCGGATTCACTGGGACAGCCAACATCTATTTTCCGTTACAGGCAAATTGCTGAACTAAACAGTCCATACCTTTCCCATCTCACACTTTCTGCTGGCTTTTATTTCAAAGCTCCCTTCGACTTCTCCTCACACTAGGTCTTAATCTCCTATCCCAATACAATCCCACTCCCACTCGGTTGAAAATTGAAGTTTCAGTTCGGTTTCACTGGCTGAAAAGCGGCATTCGATAGGTTTCTTCGTCTCAATGGAAATTCGGCTTTCAGCCGCATGTTGTCGGTTGGTAGACGCCGCATATTTTTGAAGCTCGGTCGTTTCATTCCGAAGTTGGGTTGAAACCGGCTGATTCCGATCGCTAACCGACCGAAAGAAATTGCGACTGATTATCATCACTGTTGTGAGTTAAGGATCCACCTTGCGCAGCCTTTCCCTGTCTTCATAGTGCATGACTCTTTCTTTGTGAGTAAACTGCATATATGGTTTTCTGCGGGCACATGATTGATTCAAAGCGACAGTTAGAAACATTTCCCATTGTTTTCTTTTTCAACAATTCTTGTCACATTATAGCTCGGTATGTATGAATAGCTTCAAAATGGTGCTGGTGTCACAATTGTAATTGAAAGGGTCTGGAAACTGCTGCTGAAAAAGTGTGAGTGTTCGGCTTCAACAACATGTGGAAGATCGTATTTAGCGCCCTCTTTTGAAAGCATCATACAAGCAACATACTCCCTGCCCAGCTATCTTTGTTGATGGGTGTGAGTCACATGTTTCTTCTATAGAGAGTCTTTTTTTTTTTGAGATTTTGTAGCGAAACAGTGTTGTTGCAGATGTTTTAACGGTTGGACGTCTTGCTGTTGCAACGTAATTCACGTACAGAGTTTCTGCAAAAACTGTCCTGGAGATTCCGACGGAGAAGGAGGAATACTGTTGAGTCGAACTGGAACGAAGTTCGAACAGTATCAACTACCTAAGAAGAGCCGCAGCTGAGTGTTTTGCATTGTCGTGGCTTTGTAATCGTGTCCAAAGTGATGCTGTGGCTTCGAATTTTTCCCGATGCAGTGTTCAGCATTTCACGCAATTCTGTGATTTTCATTTTTTGTCGTCACACCCATTTCTGATCAGTGATGTATAGACTAATAGATAGTCGGACGAATGAGGAAAACACAGATAAAAGCTGCCGTTGCAGATAATCGCTGATCAACACTCACGTTAATGCTACTTTATTGGAGCAATTTCAGGATAAATCTGCAATGCCGACTCCAAATATAGAAGCAGTTCCGCTAAAGTTTCTGGAAGGATTATGAAAATTTAACCGTTAGGCGAAGCGTGCTTGCAGATCGCATTGAATTGTTACATATATAGCACAAGATTGTGATAAACACAGATTAAGTGTAGCTAAATGTTTATACGGTTGCATTGTTCAAGTTGTCGGCGTCTTGGCTCGATACCTTTCTTTCACCGCTTATAGAAAAAAAGCTTTCCACCCTATTTTCCGGCAAAAATTCCTACGTTATTTGAAAACCCTCGTTAGTGGCTGTGGAGAAAATGCCCCTTTCAACTCATATTAGCAACCGTGGTTCAAAGTTTGTTTTCATCAGTGGTTTGTAATTGCCACTTTTGTGCTCACCCAAGAACATCTTCACGAGTGAAATACGTTTGCAGTAGGCAAAATCATTCATGCGTTTTGTGAGATCAGAATCCTCAGAAAGTTAGCTAATCCCAGCGCCGTCACCAACGATTCCAGCAATGAGGTTTATTTTTGTAGTCGAGAGAATGATATACTAGTCTAGCTGAAGTAGCCGCCGTGTTTTTCCGAGGTTTGAACTTATCGTCTCCTTTAAGCTGATTTAATATGAAGTAAGGGATTGGAGGGGGGGGGGGGGGGGACGGAGGAGATGAACTTTTTAGCACGTAACCGGTGGCTCCTTAATGATATTCATTGCAGTTATTCCTCTCCCTCGACGGCGAGTTCACCTTTTTCCAGAACTTGCAGCGCTTCTGAACCACAAGCAGGTGAAATACGAGTACTACACTTATCTGCTTTGATGCCCAAGTAATAAGTTTACCATGTTTCGGTAATTTCGCCTCTTTCGTCCGACTAGTGGGCAGCTATTGTCCATGATAGTGGAGATTCTGCAAGACCGCTTTGATATTTTCAAATCAGTCATTAAGCTTCATTGCTAATTCCCACTTGCGAAAGACGAGCATCGATGAACTCTGTGCAGTGAAACACATTTCAGACTTCTACCGAACTTTGTACGAAAAGTTGCCTTTGTTCTGGTCACCGTTCAAGTCTCGTTTTCAGAAGAAGTTGAGGGATTTTATTGCTGAATAAAAGTGTTTTGTCTTAGCTGAAGTAATAAAAAAGTCCAGCCTCTTTCGTCTGATTGGCTCTCATTTCAGTTGCCGGTTCGTTTTCTTCTTTTCTGGTGCTTTCTATGGCAAAATGAGATTCTGAATCAGGTCACCGAGTTGTTCTTGGGGGAACTGCTCGGCTAAGGTGGTGAAATGTTTCCTTTATATTTGATTCTATTGCCCACAGTCATAGCAAATTTCATGTAAAAAAAAAAAAACAATCACCATGGTGGTTCTTCTGCTCTCATCAGACCACAGTCACGACGATTTTTATTTTTTCTTCTTTCCCTTTATCCACTGTCGTAAGCACAGAACACAGAATTTTAGGAACCTTGTAAGGAGCTCAACACTTGTTTTGGTCTCTAAAGGCCACAACGAAATACGCAATCGAAGTTTGCTTCGCAAAGTCTGTTTTACTTCTTGTTTTAATTATTTCATTCGTAGGACTGTTTGGATAGCATCTATATACGGAGTCGGGACAACCCATAGTTATTATTGAGTAGATATTTCTACGTATCATTCTCCGAGACGTTCCACTAGCTGCACGTGCTCTTTCTCGCCGAGTGACCCAGCAATTGAGACGAATTGTCCATAATACGTAACCACTTTCTCATAAGGTGATACTATGTGCAAAAAATAATGTTCACTTGTTTTTTTTTTGTTCAATATTCCTTGCTTATTTGTTCAGTTTTCTTCACTAACTAAAAACGTACTCTTTCCTTTATGAGGCAGTGCCATATATCGCAGTGTTCAATTTCTGATAAATACCGAAAGATGTCGTCTATTCTTCTAGCGATAAGACCACTGTGCAGAGAACATGAATCTACATTTCCAGCTACCTTTCATTTGCACAATTACGCCTATGATTACCGAACATTTGGCTAAGAAAAATACGGAATTTGTGGTAAATGAAGAACATACTACTAATATGGGCGAAGAGATCAAAGGGCCAGGTGAGCGGAAGCGGCAAGATTGGATGGCAAACACCACTGGCTAGAATGTACCCATAGCAGCAAATTGCATGAATTCAAATCCCGTGCATCAGGACAATCAGGATTTCGCAATACTAGATCAAGGAAGAAAATTCAGCTGCTCGCCTTAGCAGTACGCGCAAGGTGTTCGCCACAACATTTTCTGTTATTGAGGCTGGAATTGCCAAGAACCTTTTGAAAAAACCTGAATGGCTTGAAGAGTAATTTTCCACTAAAATTCGCCAACGGCCCAAAACAAATAGTTTATCGATGTCCACGGTCGATGCGCTTTTCTGGCAGTGCTTAATTCATCATTCTAGAAGTGCACCGTTCACCACGAATGATAACAGGAGCTACCAGCGCTGGACATGGCAGCTTTCTTGTTAAAGCTTTATAAACTTTCCTACGGATGAAATATCCCAGCGTCAGTAGTTTTGGTAGTCAAAGGAGTTCTGCAGTTGTTAACAAGGCCGCACGCTTTCTTCACTTAGTTGTCGTGAATTTCCGTCGTTGTTAGAAAAAGTAGTTCCGCTAGCCGTCAGCTGCGTATCTCATTAGCAGGCGAAATTATTGGGAACGACAGCATGCTCATGGTGACATTAATTGCACAGCATAAGAGAACAAATTGATAGTACCGTGGAAAAGCAAGAACAAGTTCGACCTTTGCAGATGAGGAAAGTGTTTGTGTTTTGTAGACCACTGGAATGAGTCGGAAAAGTCGTATGGGAGTTGCATGTGGCAGCGATGCCATATGCAGCTATCTGTAGCTGAAATTTCAGAATGAGCACATCTGCAGAAGAAATGGTCGTGAATTCGTTAGCGCAAATACGCCAGAGCGCACGTTTTGGTGGTGGAGAGGACATCTCATAAGAATTTCTTCGAGTCAAGCATCCAATATCACAAGAGAGCCTAGTGCAAGTAGTTCACGAAGGAAACCTTCAAGATATAGCCTTTCTAAGGCACCGTCACCTTCACAGGACAGATGTGAAATTAAAGTTTCTGTGGCGCGAATGTCTCAAGTCGCAAGCCCATTCGTTGCAAGTGTTCAAAGAAGTTTTTCAACGCCTTCCGTGCACTGAGTGAGCGGTGCGAGGAGAATAGCCGAAGACTCGGCTGCGATTTAATGTCTTTTTCCAACATTCCCTACCTACATAAGCTCAAACAGTGGCAGCTGAGCTGAAAATATTCTTAGGAAATGCAAAGAGATAGAATGAGAAGCAGTGTTGCGCAATACGTAAACAGATGTATAGTGATAGATCACTACCAACAGTTGAACGGGTGTTGATGCAGGTGACGATGATCAAATACAACGTCGCTGTGAAACCGACTGAATTTCCCAGAATGCAGTCACATGCGGACGCCTTACACATAACCGGTAACCGCAAGTAAGGCATACCGAAAACCTAAACCAGTTCAACTGGTGGATTTTCTGCTATTCACTTTTCATGGTCGGCTGGTCGATGGTTTGACCATCGACTGGTGAAGTTTATTACCATCAGCCATGGGCCATCGACCGGTTGAGCGGTTCGTGAATGGGAATCGATCGGTGGAACCAGTTCGATCGATCGAGTTTTCTAAGATGCCAGTCATATGAATAATGTGAAATAATTTTTAACATGACATACGACTAATTCAGCCATCAACTATAGCTCTCTGATCTCTGGAGAGGTAATATCCAAAGCGCACTAACAACAGTTCCACTCCGTAGAATCTTCGACTTACAACTTCGACAATCGTCTTTTGCATCTGGTGCGTTGGGAATATACAGCAAAGCACTTCGATGGTGATTTCTACAAATCATATGCAGCTATGCAATGCTCTTTAAACATTCGCTTCGTGACTCAAAAGCACATTCCGTGTGCAGAGTTCTTGGTCTCTACGTTCTCCAGCAAAGCAAAGTGCTCGTCAGAGCAAGCTCATTGAAGACAGTGAGGATCAGCTCGAACTCTGCGAAGAAGAGATGTGGTTAATATGAAGACAGCACGAAGTCATTCATCCGTTTCGGGAACGGAAATACTTCACCTGTTCAGACGAAAACTTTTCCAATGTTACTAACAGATGTTTAAAGAATATACTGCGTACGTTCGAAGTCGTTGACGCGTAAAATTGAGATGTTTTTTTAGGAGCAAAGGGATGACATAACACAAGGGTGCATTTGTTCCGCGGCGCACTTAAATAGCGAAGTGCCTACGCGATGAAATCAATTTAAAAGGCGGCATAACTCGTTGATCAGTTGTCAATCGTCTAAGAGTGCGAGTGTGTTAGCTGCGCAAATGTTGTGACACGGTTAGCGTTATTTCGACACAACTCTTGTCCTTATTCGTTAGGTTGTTTGCATGCTGATCAGTTATCGCACCTCAGGACTTGCGATTCTGATTTAGTAATCGATTCACTTTCCTCTTGCTTGCGGCGTCAGTTCACTGCCTGTGTACAGCCGTCACATGAACTTTTCGTGCCCACAGAACCACACATGAGTCGTATACGTATTCCGTAATTTTTGTTCAGTGATTGCGTACTTTGCAGATGTATGCGTTTAAAACTCCATGAGATGAATTTCTGATACTTCATGAGATCTTTCTCTGGTCATGAATTTCCCAGATAACTGTCCAGAGGGGAAATTTAGCAAGCGGATGGTACAGTTGCCGAAATCATCACATCTCGTAATGTTTGCATTTTTTTCTGCCACTTTTCAACGTTTCTTCTCGGAAATGCTCATTATCAGAAATCATCGAATTTCTCAACGTACAAAAATCGTTCAATTTTCTGGCGCAGAATCCGCGCTATCGTATAGATGTGTGGCATTTTTCTTGCCAAGAAAATGCACAAAACGAGTGATGTGAATAGAAGTGATACAGAAAGTTCTCCTTCTTCAACAATTCAAAGGTTCGTTTGAAATTGCAACGCCCCTAATGGGTTTTTCGTTTCTTCTGAAGCACTCCGACGAAGCGAATAGCATGACGCGAGACTAAAATGTCGCTTAATTGAGTGTGGTGATGAGTAGGAAAATCGACACGTCTGGTTTAACTGATATCCTTCGCCGGCTTTTTCTACTCAAAGCGCGTCAGCCCAGTTCGCGTCCCATTGAGAACTTGGTTCCTATTCATTAGTAGCGAATCAAACTGCAAACTTTGTTCCTTTCGTGTGAGCAGCTTAATAGAAACTGAGAGCTCCGTCTATGGTCGGTATTGGTCGGCATATAAGTACTAAGTTTTTGCGACATTACTTGAGGGCGAATTGGTGCAAAGTATTGGACCAGGGCTGATGAAATCTAAGGGGCAAGTCAACAAGTGAGAGGGGCTGCTATTTGAAATGTTGCTTCGTTTTAGAATAAATCTAGTCGCGGTTTACACATGTTGATTTCACGAAAGTTGTTTTCCGAATCGTAGAATGATGGCCAGTTGCACCCACGTGCTGGTAAACAGGTTGGCAAGCACCAAACACCATTTGTTAGGGTTTATTCGCAGAATGAATAAGCAAAGGCTGCTTATACGGCAAATATTCAACATGGATTTGCATAGTTTTCTTTGTTATTATCAGCGGAGACGTATTTGCGGTCGTATTAAATAAACTGAAGGTGATAGAGAAGGGTGAAGCGTGAGGGCGTTCTGCAGTTGACGAAGCGTTGAGATTATACGGATGCATGCCTCTGATTGCCACGTATTAAGCTTTGGCAACATGTGCGGATAATTTATTCCCTTCGCATACATCATCCACTGTAGAAAGAACATGACTTCAACGTTGCTTCCTACCATACACAACTCGCTTTTCTAATTTCTGAGCGTCTTCAGCGCATCTCCAAAAAGTTTTACGGAAAAAATCAATTGTGGACCTAAGAAGTGGACAAATCTGAATATCTGAAAGTTCTGAAAACTCAAACTTTCGCTTGCATTGAATAGAGTTTTGAATAGTTTCTTGGCCTGAGCAATTGGTAAGCTGACTACTTCATTCGCAGCGGAAGGTAGAATAGGTATCACTAATTACTTTAGGTTTGATTTCTTCGACAGAAGTAAAAACGAGAACGACAGATGTTATTAGCGCATAGACAACTTTGCCATTTCTGATGAATGAAGCGAGTTCAAAGAGTGATCCATAGGAATGGTATTTTGATGCACATAGCAAAGTTTCGCACTGAAGAGGCAAGTCTCGATTGACGAATCATTGCACTTCGGCGGTTAGTCCAGCTGAGCTGCTCATGTGCAACTAATCGTGTGCGTAAATCCACATGCAATTCGTTGCATCGACAGATTTTCTATTTTTTTTTTTTTGTTGTTTAGGAAACGTGACTCATTAGTGGGTTCAGCTTATTATTTCACTGATTGTTATACCAGTGAGGCATACTGCCGGCTTCATTTTCAGTGGCTGCAGCATTCCTTTTGCTGTGTAGGTGTGCTGCAATAATCATTTGTTGTGACTTTTAGAACTGAAAATGAGGTGCACTAGTAGCATCTTCAATTCTCCACTGCTGTTTGCAATGTGGTTTTTTTTTTTGGACTCTAAGTTGTAGTGTGTATTATTCTTCAATGCCGTAGACCAATCATCGTCTGTATTGGTGGCCATTCTGTTGTCAGTTTTCGTGCATTTAGAAATGTGACGGTCATAGTGATCGAACCATAAAGTGTTGTGGTTTATGATTCCGGTTCGGACCGTGTACGTCTCTTCAAGTGAACGAGAACTTTGTTTTCGTAGCGTTTCGGTTCATAAAGCCGCTATCAAGCATCCCATATTTGGATGATTGAACCGATGAAATGCACTAATGTGAAGTACGTTTTTTGCAGTGATGAAGTAAAACTCTAATGAAAATGTGCATCATTGTTAAATGCTTTTGAATAAGCGGAAGAAGTGAATTGGCGAATAGGACATGAATTGTGGATCACAAGCAGTCGAAACGGCGATGAAAGAGGGGAGTGGAATAGACGTCGGTGGTGAGTGGGTGTGCGAACTGCGACGGAGGAAATTACATGTATTTAGAAAAATTGTGGTAAACGACAATAAAGTAGTATTTGGGAAAGTGATTCAAGGAGTTTGCTACATCGATGCAATTTCAATGCTGCATGACGGTACTGGTAGAGTTGAAAGTTCTATGTTGCTTGAGTTCGGCGTATTTGTTGCCTTTCTTACGTATTTGAGGCTGACAACGCGCATGAAGCGAACATCGAATGATGCAGCACGCAATACGTGCATGCGATCAAACACCTCGATACGCTAAAAACGCGACATGGTCTAATACCGGACAAACATTTTGCTAAGAGTGGCATAACAATTGGGTATTGACGAGACACATTTGTTGCAAGTGCACATAATTCCATCAGCTTAGCTTGTTGATAAAGAGCATTCTAAGCTTCTTGACAATATGCAGATTCCCTTCGCTGTTATAGCTGTCACTTTTTCTGTTGAAAAGTATGTTCTGCTGCTACAATTGCTGATCAAGGCACTTCTAAGGCTGAGTTTGTTCGCAGATAGATACTGCTCCTTGTTAGCACGCTGCGACTCATAGTCGTCACCTTCGCTTGATGTCTGCGTTTGCTTGGACACTGCAGCAGTTACAGTTAAAACATGATCTCAACTTCTGTGTTTATCTAGGACCACCTCTGTCCTTTTGACAGCGATAAGGATGAAGTTCAAAAGAGGAATATTTTCTGGGAGACTCATGACTTTTACCGAGCATAACCCCCAACTAGAAATGGCTGAAAGTGTGACAATTTCCTGCTGCAGCGGATGACGATATTTAGAATGAAAAGGTTTAAAAATTCAAATCGTTTGCATAAGCGGCCGTTTTACAACCACCTTTGTCGCAAATCTGCACAATGCTGTATTGCATGGAAGAAATCGATTCTTTGATGAAGGAACGGTGCTGAATGCAGTCTAAACGAGGCTTTGGATCATCGTAAGCGAAGGCTACAGTTGCTGTTTTCGCTCGCTTTTGCGCTACTCAGCGTCCATCTCCAAAAGCTTTAAAATGACCCTAGCTACTTGTCGCTGACGCAGATGTGTTGCGCAGAATCTGAGTACTGGGAAGACTCATCTCTCAAATGTTTTGCATTCTCTACTGCAGGCTACTGCCAACGTTCATATTTATTTTCTTTTGCCAAAACCCTCTCAAAAAAAGAAAACGATCTGATCAAAAAAATCATGTAATGTGGTGGTAAAATTTCGCAAGAAGGAAAGTTTTGAAAATCGGCCTCTTTTTTATGATTTGGTTCCGGCTTCGTGGATGAACTTGCGTTTTTTATTCAATTATTTTGCTGACATCTCGTTCATCAGCTGTTTCTCTGAGTCATCACAAAATGGAGGTCTATTTTGCGCAGCACATGATAGAGCGCACATTTTCGGCTATATATTGCTGAGTCAGTTTATGAGCGTTGAAATAATGATTCAAGTTACATACGAATACGTAGGAATTAGAATTGATTGCTTATTTTTGCATTGATCGGGAAAGAATTCGACGAATAATGAGTGCAGCTGGATAACAGTCTTCGGGTTCAATCGATTATAGTGTTTGTAAGCTCAAGTTTTGTTATAAGTAAGGAAGGGACTCGGAAGAGGGTCACTTGGAGCGATCACATTCACTCGTATACATGTCCTATGATTGCCGTAGAAATTGTCTCGAGGAGCTCTTTAACTCTGCGCTTCAATGTGTTGCAGCCAATATGTAGCAGTAATGTTGCATTGCAGCGTACGCCACAGGCGTCAGTCATGTACGCATATTTCCACATTTGCACACTCACGTTGCGAACTCGAGTCATCAACTATGAAGTTTTTTCATTGATTTCCAAACGATCTTCCCCTATTACCGTCATTTTTACATTTCATTTTAATGGAATTAAGAGAAATCAAAATATTCCCTCTAAAAAACGGCTCAACTGTTGCGTTCTCCTGAACGCTTATGATAAGGTAGTCGTGTTGAGAGCTTCAAACTAGTCTTTTGACTTCTTCCGTCCTACATATTTGTGGATGGTTGCATTTTCTATACAAACTTTTAGCCAGTAGAGCTTTTTAGGCTGAGTCGATGGTACGATGCAGCCGCGGAGCTTTTGCTTGTTTTGTTGACAACCAGCTACATATTCAAACACACCAAATTGATGATAAACCCACAGTTGCTGCATTATTTGAAGTAAGCCGCAATCAGCGCCACGTGGCGCATTATTGTTCCAATCGCTGACGTGTTCATTTCCATGACATGCACGACTCATTGTTATGATCCCAAACTATGATGTCACTGTTACGTGAACATTGATCGGCTATTGTTGAGAAATGATGCCGGTTTATTGATACGATACTAACAGCATAACCAGTCGGACTGAAATATATCTTCGTTGGCAGTTAAATTGTGCAAATTTATTGTGTGCGCAATTTACAGGCATTGCAAATCATGTGCCATTGATGTGCAGTTGGGGCGCATAGCGGACGGCTTTGAAACGATACTGTTCATATGCTGGAGCAGTATCGCTAGATAACCGTGTTTAATTAGGCTTTGAAAGCAATTCGGGCAACTATCGAGACGAATAAGAGTTCAGTTGATGTATTTTTTTAGAGGAATTTAAGCATTCTTCACTCAGGTGATAGCGGCGTTTGAAATTTTTATACGAACTGTCGTCCTCCTGAATCATATTCGTTAGCCAAAGTGTAACTAAAGGTTCCTTATTGCCTCCTCAAGGCTGCACTGAAGAAAACACTCAAGATTTGAGTTCGTTTTTCAGCCAGAAGTGAAATCGAAAGCAAAATTTTGCATGCCAGATATTCATCATTCGGTTTGATCGTTGCACTAAACGAAATTAATGCAGCTTCCTGTCTTTCTCATGGCTATAGCTGCGCCATTATACCTAAGGCCATTCGATGTCCTGATCACCAGAGAATGGTAGGTATCAGTGCTATCAACCACGTTTTCGTGGAATGCTTAAGTGGATAGTTTTTATCATTGGTTACAGTTCTTCCTTCTTTTACTTTCCACAAGAATTTCTCTTCGCTAGCTCTTTTCATGAGCGATAGCTGAACTTTATTGCCATTTTTAAACTGTTTTATTGAAGACGATCAATCATTTTATAGAATTAGAGCAGAGCGTTCTCACTAGAAAGTTCTTATGTTTGCACCAGATTTCTTTTGTGATTTTCAATAGAATTCGTACGGGAAATTTGCAATCGTTTTGAGGAATCACCCAGCTTCTCTACACCTTCTGCTCATGCAGGCGTTCCAGTCCCTTTTTTTATCTTACTCAAATGAGGTTGGATTAGCACGCTGGGCGATTTCTTTGCTTCAAACTCACTAAACCGAGAGACTGGCGAAAAACAAAGTTGGAATATCGATGTTCGTAGACATTTGTAGCAAAGCCCCTAATCCAGGAATTCAGTAGCCCCATTGCCTTTGTGTGAATTCATTTCGATAATCAGCGGTAGGCAGTGGCCATCAAAGTTCGAATATGCGATGGTCTTTAGAATTATGGTTCAGGGCACGATTTGCATTATGTTGGGACTTTCAGAATGAAGATCAGATTAGTGCTTGGCTTGTGTTTGTTTCAATGGACATATACAACATCAGTGAAAGAACTCGTCGACGTGGCAGAGGAAATACCAGAAGGCATCGAAATTGTTAATGTGTGCGATGAAACAAACTCGAAAAACTCGTAAGGAATCATTCATTGAAATTCTTTTGAGAAGCTGACAACTGCGATATCCTTCACGAAACTTCCCACTTTTTGTCATCGTCACAGTTTTACTATCATCGAATCTGCAGAAAGCCGCAGATTACTTTTTACTGATTTCCATTGAAAATTTATTCACCCAATTTAATTTTGGATTTTCCACTTTTCCAACTCATTAAAGCGGAAAAATGTGAAGTGATATTTGATAACAACGTTTATTGGGCATATGAAAAATGCATTTTGCGTTTAGCCTCAAAACGTCAGAAGCGTTTGCAATTATTTGTCATAGAACACTTGATTTGGGAGGAGGGGAACCTCATGTCGGACGTGGAAATTGATGCGGCAATAAAACTGCTGCAATAAACTCAATTTGTCGACCCTAATGAGCGAATGCTTTTTATTTTCAGAACTAAACAGCGAGGTGATTTTTCAGGGAAATTAGAGAACATGTCAGCATTCGTGCAACAAATGCCGTACTTGACGTGTTACAGACATCTCTATGCCAACTGCTGTAATTGAATTTTTTTTTGTTCTTGTAGTTTCTAAGCTCACTGGTCGCCATGTTATTCTTCAGATGACAGTCACTGATTCTTTAATATTTTCAGGTACATCTACTGTTATGGGAAATTGCTGGAAGCAGTAAATCTACACAGCATTTATGAGGATTCGAAAACCTTTGTTGATATGCCTATGAAACTGAGCCCAGGTTATTAGTCTTTTATTTCGGAGGAAAGTTCTGATGTTTTCCCTCAAGGAGGTGAGAGTTCATTCTGAATAAATTATTGAGAGCTATAGCAGCAGTGCAAGTGATGCGGAATTGTTTTCAATGAGTGCTTCTTGCATGTCTTCACTTTCATTATTCTACGTTCAAGCGTTTATCGATAAGACACTGACATATTAACATTATTAGTAGTAAAAGAAAATAAAAGCTTCAAAAATAATGAAAGGGAAAGGAGTGCTTTTATGACTGCTTACGGTGAATATTCGTGTACAGAAGTAGTCTAATTCCGAGATTGCAGATGAACTTTCTTACGAGAGACAAATAAATAGAAATCCCGAAAAAGCTTAATTCATTTCAGATGAGACTCTTGCAATCTTTAATGATCATTTCGGCAATCAAACAGTGGGAGAGATGAAGCGTGAAGATTTGAAGGCGTTTCTTGAAGAGTATTTCACAGAGCCGGGCACGGAACTGGAGGCTTGCACGCCAAGAGATTGGCTCAGTGAGCCACCGCATTTGATGCGAATCGTTGATCCAGATCTGAGGAACTGGGCGCTACAGTTGAATGCAATATGGATGCATTTGTGCAGGAAGGTAATTATTCGTACTGTTTGAAAAATCAATGCTTCGGAGAAATGCAAAGATGAAGAGCAAAATGGAAATGAAATGTTGGAAAGAATGTGCGGAGGCAAAGTGCCATGTGAGAAAACATCAGTTTTCGCCTACCAGAAAAAGAAATCGACGAACCGATCAGAGCAAAATATAAGATGCAGTAGAGGTTCTTGGCGAAAATCGGTGATTCCCGAAAGTCTCGGAATGCATAACGCAATCGAGAAAGCGTCAATTTAGCTAATTTAGAAGGTAAGCGAGTTTTCATGCCGGGTGCAAAGCGTTTATTGAAAGATCGATTTTCAAAATGTTCTCACCGAAGAATTTATGGCAGTGTTCGACCCAGCCAGCTGTTTCATTACAGTATGCTGGGCTATGAGGTTTGAAAGAGGATTTTTTTGCAAGTGCTGTAAGGATTATTAAAAAAATATTGACCAATGTTTTGTATGAATATAACAGAACGCTGTAAATTGGAAAGGGTTAATATGAACGATCCCAACAAACTGAAATACAGCTTCTAGAATTCGTTGAGGTTAATTAAATGAACGATGGTTTGAACCTTTCTCATGGGAACGATTTGGTAACTTCTGAATGTTGGAAGTCATAAAGTTTTATTGCCGACATCTTAACATTGCTCACTGGCGAAACACTTCATCAATAAATGCCTCATCGTTTCTGATTACTGAACCGACAGAACTAAACTTCCCGTTTGCCGAAATTTTCGTGATTTCACAACGATGTATTTCTCCGATCTTTAGCATTCTCTGTCAGTCTATAATATCTTAGGCTTGAGAGCAAAAGCAGCTTCGCTGATGTTGCCAGTGGCAAAATGTAGATGTTAGAAATGTTCGATCGCTTTGTTTTTACCGTCTGCTTTTCAAATCAACGAAAGGATTTCGATGAGGCTACGGTGGTTTGTATAGCAGGCATGTTGGGTCCCATTTTGAAAGCTACAGCAATTTCGCACAATATTATCACTAGCCCTTTCAGCGCGAAGTTTCGTGCAACAATGTAGCGGTTTTAGGGTCCCACACAATTATATGGGCGACCTCTGCAACGCGGCAGGAAGCTTTCATGAATTTCTGCAGCCTCAAACTCATCGCTGCGACAGTGCAAAAAGCTTCTTTAGCTTGAATGGACCTTTGCAATCTCTAACGGAGACCTATTGCTTGTAAGAGATTTCTTCACCTTTGTAGTGGACATTTTCAGTCTTGATTAGAATCCATTCCGCCTGCTAGGAATTCATTGCGGGGAGTATAAATCCTAACACTTCATTGGGAATCCCCGATGAAGTCTCCTTGCAGCCGTTTAAGGAATTCCAAAATCGCCAGCGTTATCAGGCGGGTAGATACTTTCAAGCTTGTGGATCAAGCACATCATCGTTATGACAATTAAATTCCTACATTAATTCCTACTCGGTTCCAACTCCAACGCTTCACTTCTGACCATCTATTTTCGATCATGAACCAAACGTTCGTGAGAAGTAGGTTGTCAATAATTAGTGAGTGAGCAAAATCTGCAGAGATTGAACTAATTTGACCGGTCTAATGCGTTAACTGCTTAAAGGTAATGAAAATTCTGACACAGCTTAAGTCGCATTCTCAGTAATTTAATTTATGCGTATGGGATTCGAAAAATCTGACTCCAAATTTCGACGCTGCTTGTGGGCATTTTCATTTTTTCGCACACAACCGAAAGAAGGATAACTGTTGTAGCATGCCCTCCAGCTATTTTTGCACAGCCACCTGCGTTCTTCTGGACAAATAAGAAAGCGCACAGAGTTGAGAATTGCATATTCCACGTCCAGAGGGAGAAGGCTCATTAGGGAAGTGAAACGCTGAAGTCACTGCTCCTTGATTACCAAAAGTTCACGTGTGCAAGTCATTATTGGAATCGCGCATAAATGCAAACGCACTGCCTGCAAAGTTTTTGTTACAATCATTAAGAGCGAGATAATTCCGATAATCAGCTATTCTTTGATACTCAAGTTGAGCGAATAACTGGAAATAAGTTCAGTCGCTCGTCGGCATGTGCGAGCCGTCCCATAGGCGCACAGTTTAAAGAACTGGTCTTCTGAAATCTTCACTCGCGCCAGCATCATATAACGAAACTCCTTCGAAAATCTGCTATTTTATAAAATTAATGTGCGACTATTCGTACTTTTTATTAGCTCTGGCACTTTGCAAATCATGCAGAACTTGCAAATATCCTAGACGATGGCGGGAATTGAGAAAGAAATTCTCTCTTCAAACACATCAAAAAATATGTTTTAGTCGGTGCTGTATAAGTTTTGATTCGGCGGTGAAAATTTTCGGCTAGCTTCGATTCGGATTTGCCAGATACATCTGTGTTCCTCCAGAGTTCGAATTTTCGCGAATGAGTGGGGCAATCTGTCTCTGAATTATGAGGAAATGAAAACTGGAGAAACAACAAAGCAATTGAATTGCTTGGGGATGGTTGGCGAGTTCAACAAATTTTTTTTCCGACTGCTGACCATCCGCAGTGAACATCACCACAAGTGTACAACTCCCCACTATATCACTGTCAAACTACCTGATAGATTGTGACGGCACGGAAATTGTCCTCATGACCATGTTAGCATTAATGGTGAGCTTTCGATCTCTCGCCCGCTCTGTACCCCTGGAACAGTTGTACACCTGAATGAAATAAACAAAGAGGAGTGAAAAAAAGTTGTTGAATGGAATGAAATGAGAATTTATTTACGTAAATAAGAAGCAACATTTCTTTGAACAGCACTTCATCGGATCTTCCGAAAGATTTTGCCCCATGCTTCCTGACCATATGGAACTCCTACTGACCCTTAACAACACGCTGAACGTGCTTCAGTATATTTTTTCTGCGAATTTCCTGCTTAGAAAAATTTGTTGAAGTAGCCACTAAGCATCAGAGTAAGTTGGTGCATTTTTGTGCCCCTCAACTGCCTCAGGAGACCAATTTTTAGTTTGAAACGTGCTTGAAATTATTATGCTATCAGCATTCACATTACTTCCTCTTCGCTGCGGTTGCAACATCATTTTCTTAAGACTCCGCCGTAGATTGTTTCAGTCACCACCGGTCGCTTTCCTGCTATATGTTCCTTGAGGTTATCGGCACAAGCCTTTGGAAGAATCACTTAGCTAGGGAGAATCAAGTTCTGAGGCAAATTGCAGAATGTGTTGCTGCACCGTAGTAAGCGATTGTTTTCAGGTGAAAGATGTGGTTAACGGAGACCGTCATTCATTGATATACTTGCCAAATGAGTTTATTGTGCCAGGTGGGCGCTTCCGAGAGTTCTATTACTGGGACGCTTACTGGATCATTAAAGGACTCATCGCTTCTGGCATGTTGGACACCGCTAAGGGAATGATTCGCAACTTTCAAAGCCTTGTCGACAGGTCATTGGGAATGCTTCTGATTTCGTTGTCCCATTTTGCTTGGATATACGAAAATTGTTGGAAGGAATCCACATTTTATTTACAGTTTTAGAGGCGACAAATCTCTCATATTGCGGTAGTGGGAAAGTTGCTGTTCCCATTATGTACATTTGTTTCACGCGAAGATATGGATCGAATTTAAAGCTTACCCTAACCATAACTACAGTCCAATTTTAAATGGTCGAAGATCAAGAAACTCGAAAATGCTGCAGAATACTTTTCCTTCCGACGCATTCATGAAGAAGAGTTTTTTAGTGATGCGAGTGAAGACAAGGCGAAGTAGTATTTCGTTTTGTTTATATCAACAGAAATATGCACTGTCTTTGAGCGAATTTTGATGACTCAAGAATAGTCCATTCTTATAGAAACTTCGACTTCGACTGTTCAGTGACTTCGAATCTATCACGCAAAACAGTTTGTACTAAACGTTAGTTATTGTGTAACAAGGTGCGCCGACCTAGGTTGCGTCATGTTTCCTTGATGGTTCGATTTTTTTCCGTTGTGAACTCAGTGTTTGTTGCGAGTTGAAAACATTCCACTGCCACTTCCAAGTGACGCTATAAAGGTGTTGATCACAGAGCTCGATCGCATGCCACTTAACCGGCGAAAGGAAAACACTGCGCAAGCCTCGAGAACTTGCTCATCGAACATTTTATGGCTTTTCAATAGTCTTTTTCTTGACTGAGTTTGTACTTTCAGCCATCTAGAAATGCCACCTCCACAGTTAGGAAGAAAATGTTGCAAACCATCTTCAAAATCGAATGACTTTAGGTTTGGTTTTGTTCCAAACGGTGGCCGAGTGTACTATTTGCAACGATCACAACCGCCTTTGCTGACTCCAACAGTCTATGAATATTTCGAGCAAACAAAGGACATCGACTTTCTGAAGTCTATTTTGCCGACGCTGATGAAGGAGTTCGAGTTCTGGTCGAATAAAAGGTAGGGAATTTGTAGTGACGGATTAAATCACAGAGAAAAATTTAGAAACCTTCGAAAATCAGTCAGTCGGGCTGTAGCAACAGCTCTCGAGACGCGACAGAAATTCGAGGCAATTAACAAGCGTTGCAAACCAATGAAATGCTTTCGCGTGGACTCTTGAAGAAATTCGTTATCTGCTATTTTAATCATACGTGAGACTAGTCCAAGTGACCATGTAACTTCCGCAAGCAGTGTCTATTCGTAGTCGATTTGCATCACTGCTAATTTGCTTATGTATTGCATGCGAGGCACAGAAATTAGTGATGAGGAAAATGCTGCACTCTCGTCTGATGTAGATAACCGTACGTGAGTCTTCATTTCGACAAAAATCGGTCTAGAAAGCATCTCAGAAATTCCGTAGACGACCGATTTGCTAGAGCTCTCGGACACGTGTCAATCGGTAGTGTCACTCCAACAGCTTGAGAATTTACATCTGCTATACTTACAGTGTATTGTTAAAGGCATTCGATCAAAAGTCCTAAATCAGAGCCTCCCAGAGGAGAAACGTTTCCACTATTTCAGATCAATCAACGTCACTGGACAGGATGGCCAAATTTACAAAGTCTTCCAATACCGCACGGACACTAACGTTCCAAGACCAGAGTCCTTCAGAGAGGACGTGACAAATGCAATGAAGCTGCCTAGCAGCGCACGACCCAAGTTTTATCAGGTGCTTTTGCAACGACATTTAATACTTTTGATACACGAACGCCAGGTGCATTACCCTATATGTTTTTGTTATGTTTTTGAGGATATTGCCTCGGCTGCTGAATCGGGATGGGACTTCAGCACGCGTTGGCTCAGTGACAAGAAATCACTCGTGAAAATAGAAACTACGAATGTAGCGCCGATCGACCTCAACGCATTTATGTGCTGGAATATGGATATCCTTGGATACCTCTTCAGAAGCGTAGGTTGGTGGTTTTGGGCATTTTCGCGCTAGAGCCTGAGCAAAATTTGTTTTATCTATCTATTATTTTCCACTCTCGCACATTCCACTTCGGTAGGAAACAACGAACTGATTTATTTCTTTCGCGGTTTTTTTCTCCCAACGAAGGAGGACCATTTACAGTATCACGCAGGAAACTTGGCATTCTTTCGTTTTTTTTGTCAATATTTGTAGTCAGATACCGCCTCTGTTATCTACTTGTGGGAGAATGGAATTTCCCGCTGTTGGTATTGACGAAGCAAGTTGTTCGTGCCATTCGCAAAGTGAACAGCTGAAAAGCTTCAGGATTCCCACACATTTGTTTTCAACAGTCATCAAAATCGGAGAACCATCATCAGAAGTTCAGTCACAAGCTGAAATCTTTTTGTCAATAGAGAATACAGGGAGGATATTCTCCAGCTCTGAATTCGGAGCTATAATTCATTTTTGCTGCACTAAAGACTGGCTAGTGATCGTCCTGAACAATTATGTCTGTCACTTTTAGCGGCCGTTTTGGCAAATTAGGAAATCGAATAAGGTCTTCACCCATGCCTTACCGGAGTAGAATGGAGATATCAAGGAATCAAAACTGGCGAAACCCGAGCCAGGTAGGCCCACATCTTAACTCTCACACAGCCGGGAAATTTTTGGTAGCACGATCTATCTAGTGGACATATTTTGTTTTCAACTGGACGAATTCAGTCCATTCGTCTAGAAACAGATTGCTGTATGAGGCGATAAGCACAGGCTGCGTGCATAGAGCGACAAAGATATTTGCAGTAAAGGGCTCACCATATGCGGTTTAGCATCACAATCATCAATGAATGTTACACAGAAGCCCATCGTGGCGTCCCTGCGGGCGCAAAAGCTGCATCGCCCCGGCTGCGAACATGACTGATCATATAACATGGCGGATGCCTCCATCTACGAGTCTTTTTCGTACGCTGGCGCCGCGTCGGGATTTTGCTGCGTTCTTTTCGCGTTTTAGTGCAACAGCATTGTTTTGATACTGAAACTTATCTGTTTTCAGGTAACATAGCAAAGTCGAAGAAGTTTCGTTATCTGCGCGAAGATTTTCGCTATGCGATGCAGTATGTGTTTTATAATGAGAGCGAAGGAGCGTGGTTTGACTACAATATTCCAAAGCGGTCACATAATATCGAGTTCTATCCATCTATTGCAGTTCCACTCTTCACCGGCTGTTATCAGCCGCTAAACTTGGCCAAGTCGCATGCGATCGTTCGTTTCATGAATGTGAGTAAATCAAATATTTCAGTAACATTTCTGATGTATGCACAGAGCACGTTAGCTGATTTTGGGCGTTTTTAAGAGATCCGTCGATAATAATTCCTCGGATATTCTGTGAGAGATCGTTTTGGCCAGTTCGTTTTTTCCTAAGCGAGGGGAAGGGGGGNGGGGGGGGGGGAGCATACAACAATCTATAATGTCTTTCAAGAACATGTGTGTAAAAACGATGGTGGCTTCATCCCGCATTTTACCGCTGAAACATGAACTAGTGAGATGGGAGAATATGCTGTTGACAAAGATGCTTGCAGAGTCATTGGCAGCCATAAGAATCTCCAGAAAAAAAATGAGCCCACTAGCCGCAAAATATTGGTGCTATTGAGATTTTGGCTGGGGATCCGTTTGAAGAAAAAATTGTCAGGTCGAGACGCTGAAGGTTCAACTGATGTAGCTATGGTCGGTAAGCATGAGGATGTGACTGCACTTTTCTTTTTTCAAGATTTCGCGCGCATTCGATTTTCCGGGTGGAGTGCCAGCGAGTTTGATCATCGGTAGCGAGCAGCAGTGGGATTTCCCCAACGGATGGAGTCCACTGAACCATATGATCATTGAAGGACTTCGAAAATCAGACAGCGCCCAAATGCAAGAAGAGGTAGGTTTTGTATGCATCCGAGCAGCTTTTGACTGCGATGAGCGTCTTGTTGAAATCGTGGCGAATACAGGTCTCAGATATTTCAGATGTTGACTGACACACAAATTTCTGTGTTCTCAAACTGCGAGTGATTAGTACTGAAGTAAAACAGTTCATGATCGCGGTTATTCTGGCTCTCTTCGCGACTAAATTCACAGCTCCTACCCTCAAAATTTCTACTTCTTCGCATCAATCGAAATAAGAAATAATCTTCTTTCTATTTATCGAGGGAAGATTTCCTCAGTGAATCGAAATTGCTGGAACAAGTGGGGATGGGAGGGGGTGGGGTTAAAGTGTCAACGAATGTTGGTCGGCCAGGCGCGAATGTCATCCGAACCCATATAAATATCACCTCATAATTTTAGGCATTTCGATTGGCACAAAAGTGGGTCGAAGGGAACTACGAAGTTTTCAAGAAAACCGGACATATGTGGGAAAAAGTAAGCTTGCTTATAATCATTCATATTGTTGCTGTTAGTGGCTCATTTCGCTTTTTGAACATTCCGTCTTATTGACCCATATTTCATCTTGATATTCCACACAAAATTTCCGTTTTAGTGGTACAGGAATGTGGTTATTCTCGATGAGATAGTTCAGCAGCAGCTGAATCCGACTGAAGATCTATGGAGGTTAAGAACTGCTATATGTTGGGAAAGGGAGACAATGTGCGTAGAATGAAAGTCTGCATGCTGTTAACAAAACTCATTATTCTTTATTGCCTTATAATGGTTTATTCATTTATTTTTGTTTCCTTTTGCAGTACGACGTCAACGGCACAGTTCCCCAGCCAGGAGCAGGTGGCGAATATGTTGTGCAGGTGAAATTTGTTTTCTTAAAAGTGCCAGTGCAACAACAGATAAAGAAATTGGGGAATAAACTGGGAACGAGTGGATTAAAACAACCTTGTCGAAATGCTTGGTCATAAGTTGGTCATAAGATTGTAGAGGTTGATCCATCTGGCACGAACCTTCGAAGTTTCAGATGAGGTGTGCCAACCACTAATGAGAAAGCGTTGTTAGCTTTAGCCGCTTGTCATTTCAGCCGAACCTTTTTTGTTGCTTTCAGATATTGCATCGGCCATTGCGGTTTCCCTTCAACCTCTAGGTAGCCAATATATACAGAAGGTTATTTGAGCTAATAGGCCTCTTCACTTCTTTGTTTCTCCACTTTGATGCTTGGGTTGGGGAACTCTCCACCGTTCCCTTTTCACTCGAGCAACTGATACCTTGTCGCTTCTTCCTCACATGCGTCCTTATCCAGATCGCAAACTTGGGGAATTGAATCTCTCTCAATTGATTAACGCTTAAGAGCAACGAACAACAACGTTATGAAATCACTGAAAACGAATGAAGCAAAACGTAGCAGCACATTAAACGGCAAACAGCACT
>JAARMF010000027.1:75678-87585 GCA_022844705.1 Toxascaris leonina | reverse complement strand
ACACCCCCCCCCCCCCCCCCCCCCTAAGTGAGTCTTCATTCACTAAGACATTGGTCGGCTCTTTTAGGAGAGTGGAACAGCAAAAAACGCACATCAGTAAAATTTCGATCTCGACCAACGAAAATCCTTGAAAACGGTTTACCACTAGAAGAATTTCACTCATTAATTTGAAGTAAGTGATAATGAAGATCACGGAAAAGTTATTGTTACCATTCTTCCATTACAGTTTCGCCTTCTCTTTTCGTTTATTCTCACTAGTCTCTGTTACATGATCACTGAACAACTGAGCGTTGTCTGAAATATAACGCATGCGGTCGCTTTATTTATTTTTTCCACTTTCATCCTTCGGCTAGCGTCTGTGACTGAGGTTAGCATCGTGTTTGTTCGTTGAAGTAATATCCATCTATCTATTACTGACTTTCGAATAGGTGGGTAATCTAATAAATAAAGAAAACAACAATCGCACCGATCGTGCATTACACGGCGGTTGTAGTTGCGTATAATTTGGAAATCGTTAGTGTAAATAACCCATTTGGATGTAAAACAAACATTCGTTGCTCAGATAGGCAAAAATGTTTAAATAGCCAATTCAATTTCTTCTATCACGACCACTTCACTGTTCTATAGAAGTTGTCCGCACAGAGCTTTATGAGAGGAATTTCCCCTCTTAGCGATTTTACAGCGGAAATGTCTCACTTCTTATCGATGACCTAACAGCATCTTATGTTTCCTTAATAATTAATTTTATCGAGATTGAAAAGATCTCATCGATGAAAGGCGGTTTTCAAAATGTGTCTAACGCAATCAGTGGAATCATTCACTGTGTGATCTTCATTCACAGTGGAATCATTTATTCTCCAAGTAATTACAATAAAGTAGCTTTAAAAATAGCTTCGCGCTGAACGCTAAAACTGATTTTGCTCGTCTCAAAGCTATTCATGTCAAGGCAGCTGCAATTATAGGCAAGCAACTGAAAGCACTCTCCATGCACAACCAAAAATCGACCAAAATCACAGCGCTACTGGAATCACATCGTTGCAACATTTCAACGCATTCACAGTATTCTCATACGACTTTCAAATGACCAAACCTAACGGCTGTAGGTGATCGACGATTGTGAAACTGCCAGCTGTATAGCATAATTAAATTGCTCATGTGAACGCCATTACGTAGGATAACTTGAGTGGCAATATTTATCATCTGATGGGATGACAGGAGGGAAGGTGTGCTGCCGATTGATGCTGGAGACTTTTTTAGTGATGGCGGTGTTACAAATATTTTTCAAGGTGTTGTCATAGAAAAAATGTTCAGAAAAGTTATGAAAGGCAGTGCAGTAGGTCGTGAGTTCCATCAGGGTTCCTTATCTCAGCAAAAGATAGATTACTGCACGAGATATTTTGTTGTGGAAGCATCATACTGCATGCTAATGACACGACTGCACGATTCGAGAGGCTTCAACTGAGGAAATCAAATCGCAAATCGTACAGTAGCGTTGCTGCGATCTCTGAAATGACATGTTGCTACACACAAGGATAAGCAACGTGAAAGGGATGTATGAGCCCATAAAGTACATCTCCGTCATGAATTCGCCATTCTTGGATAGGTAAATATTTAGAAACCAATCGCAAGCGAAGCCATAACACAACTGAAGTTCTATGAATATGCATTAGCGAACGAGCAATTGTCGAAAGTCATGCCGAGTAGGACTGAATGATTCAGTCGCTGCCAAAAAGAGTTGCTGTGCGCTCACTGTGCTGCGAAACTTTTTGAATA
The DNA here is from genome assembly GCA_022844705.1 of Toxascaris leonina. NCBI lineage: Eukaryota > Metazoa > Nematoda > Chromadorea > Rhabditida > Ascarididae > Toxascaris > Toxascaris leonina. Next base: position 85,812 of record JAARMF010000027.1, on the reverse strand, counting down.
TATATCAGTGGCAGTGGAGCAAAATCCATCAACACGTTATCGAAACCTCAATGTCTGTTCTCTTTTAGCTAGGAATTTGTACTCGACTGAAGTGTCCTTATTTTACCTTCATCATCCGGTCGCCGAATGCACATGACACAGATGCTTTATATGCCGTTACAGGTAATATTTTAAAAGTGAGCAAGAAATAAAATTTCCTTAACAACTTTCTGAAAAAGGTAGGTTGATTAAGAGCGACCTAAGCAGCAGACCGAACTAGTTCATTATGCCTCGACATTAATGCTCCATAATCGTGCAAGCTTCGGATCGATGGCAAGCCTGACGGAAATGACCATCGCAGAACCGCTTAGTTATGACATCCCTTCAACAATATGTCAAATGAAGCAGTTGTTGTTGCATTTTTTCATTAATTTTATATTTCCTTCTTATCTGATTTTTTTCCATTATTGATCAACGGGTGTGGTTTAATTTTATGACCGTCAATCTGCGCATACCATTTATCAGTACGGTGATGGGCCATTTTTGTAGTGCTTTTGAAAGAGAGTTGATCGCTGGAGTTTGTGACATTGCTTTGAAACGACCATATATGCGAAAGCATCAATGATCATATCAGTATGCTATCGACTTTTTCACTGATCTATTTGGAGAAGTTCTGTTGCTTTTTCCGATTACTGTTGCTTTGCTTTGCTTTCAATTTCAAATACTTCGTTCCTCGAAAATTTTGCTCAAATCGATGTCGGCGCGAGTGCGCTTATATTTGATTTATTTCATTTAGTTTCAGCCTCAACCATCGAGATTACTCAGTTTCTACTGCTTACTCATTACAGCCGTTACAGCCACTCTTAATCGAACTGTTCGAGCTGCTGAAACACCGTAGCCAGGCTCATTCATTGCCACTAATCACGATTCGCGAAAAAAAAAAACGTTGCTTTTTGGGAATATTTGTTGTGAAGGACTCGCTGTTTGATTAAGATGAATTTCAGCAGCAATATGCAGGCTTTCGCGCTCATCGGCGCAGTGTGTTTGTTTCTGGAAGTTGGCAGGACCACTCTACCTTCGTTGAACGCTATAAAACTGTCGAATGCAGTTGAAAAGCAAACGAATTCAGTTTATACATGTGATGCATCAAACTCGAAAAACTAGTGAGTTATTATCATACACATGAAAGCTATAAAGTTTAGATTCTTGAACAGTTATTCAGAAATGTCGCAACCGATATGGAGCATTCCAGTTATCAAGCTTCACAAGCTTTCTTTATGGGCAGGAGATAGCACCAAAAGGCTCTTAGATAAGAAGCTGTTGCAGTTTTATATACTGCTCTGGCGAGCTCCTGAAGGCAGTCAACATTCACAGAATTTACAATGACTCGAAGACGTTCGTCGACATGCCAATGAAACAGGATCCAGGTCTATTTGATTTCCACAATGTGTTCGCTGCATCGGAAAAGCAAAAACAAAAAAAAGAAAAAAATCAGCAGACGAATGTAGCGCTTTCTGAAGTTGTTTGAAACATCGCCATATAGTGACAAATTTTATTGCACAGCCACCACAAGGCGATCGCATTTTTCAAATCGACACAGGTGACACTTGCCGCACGAATAATTTTCTGAGTGTAATCAATTTATCACTCCCAATTTGCACAGGTCTTCGCGGTCTCTTCATCACGGAAATTCATCATCTATGAATGCACTAAATCACTATTTGATGTAGTATTGCTTTCGCAATTCTTTGCCGTCTCTTCAGAATGTTGCGATAATTTCTCATTTTTGACATCGAAAGTGATCATTCAGTCACTGCTTTAATGTTTTTTTCGCAAACATTTCTCGATTTTGACTGAAAAATGAATAATTTTTCAGTTATTACACTGCAGCAGTTTAACTCTCGCTTCCCGAATATGACCGCAGAGCAAATCAAACGTAATGATTTGATTGCGTTTTTGGATGAATTTTTCTTGCCACCGGGAACAGAACTGCAGGAATGCATCCTAAGTGATTGGACACCCAACCCACCGCTACTGATGAAAATCGCCGATCCCGTATTGAGGAAGTTTGCGCTCGATCTAAATGACGTCTGGAAAGTTCTTTGTCGAAGAGTAAGCCGGAGCTGAAATGTTTAAGTCATCTGCTTTTAGAACTTTTAATGCTGGAAATACCATAAACGATAACTTCGAAATATGCTGCATGAAGAAGTGTTGTGATTTTGGCCCCTGTGTATTTCGGCCAAGAATGCGTTGTGTTTTATTTGATCACTGCGGGGACTTGGAAGCATTCGGAAAAGAAAGACTGGAAGTGTAGAAGTTATGGGGTCAAAGCTGCTTTCATTCACTGCCTTAGTTTTCAAGCAAAATGTTGTCATGGATGTCTGACCATTAATTACTTCAATGATGGTCAAGTGGAGCATTAGGACGCCTTGTTTCAGAGAAGCTTGCTCTAGTACTGGCGATAAAATGTGCATTCGCTAGGCAAACGCACAATAGATTACTGATAAATCTATATCAAGAGCAAAATACTTGAAGGCGAAACCGGAAGTAACAAACTGGGATCGTCATTCGTTGATCTATGTACCGAACGAATTTGTCGTGCCAGGAGGTAGATTCCGCGAATTCTACTACTGGGATGCTTATTGGATCATTAAAGGACTGCTCGCATGCGGCATGCATACTACCACGAAGGCGATGATCAACAATCTTGCAAGCATGGTGCAGACGTATGCTGCTTCCAACTGTTTCCTCAGCATCTGATGCAAAAACATCACTATTTCGTGTTTGTCTTTGCATGCAAATTTGTGTGCATGTGCTTCGCTTGTTTGTGCATCTTTGTGGCTGTCTTTAGTTTTCTATAATCGCAGCATTGCAGCAAACCACCGCCGCCTTTAACTCGCATCAAGTCGGCTGAATTAATTGAGCTCCACTGATAGGCATGAATCCTATATCATGGAAATAGGGTACGCTGCAAAACTTTGACTCGACTACAAAATTCGCAGTTTCAGCATACTGTGGTGGAAAAAGAGCAGCAACAGACATCGTTCTTATCGAAGTGCCGTTTGCAAGTTCAATTGCATTGCCGTTGACCCACCCTCTTCTACGACTTGCTTTATCGGTCGCTATTGTGCCATTTGCACTCTCAGTGAAAGCTGCTTTTCGTTGAAATTCTGTACGAGGCTATCGAAACACTGTTCCCATATCCTCTTGAGCTATTTCGTAGTGACAATTTCACTACTGTATCAGATATGGTTTCGTTCCGAATGGTGGACGCGTATACTATTTGCAACGATCACAGCCACCATTCCTTTGCGGCATGGCTTATGAATATTTTGAGCGCACACGGGATTACGACTTCTTGCTGAATATTCTGCCGGTTCTCGCCAAAGAATTCAGCTTTTGGAAAAATAATAGGTAAAAGTTCATTTCCATACATCCCAGGTAAGAAGGACAGTCACCGATGCGAGTTCAGAAGGCCTCAGCATCGGCGAATAAAACAAAATAGTTAACTGGTTATGCTATGGAATGTACTAGGATGAGCAGGAGGTGAAAACAATTGCTTGAGACTCATTCTTAACACTGAATAAGTAGCCGAATAAGATTTGCATTTTATAGCAGTTATTACTACGAATACGTCGGAGTGCTAAAGCTTCAGACAGGAAAAGGCTTCAAATGATCCAGTGAGAGACTGGAGAAAAAATGAACCGAGCGAAGGTGATTCTAAGACAAAGGTGAAAAAGGTTAACTACAAGGACCAGAAAAAAATAGGTATGACATTCAAATCTGCAGAGTTCTTCTGCACCTAGGGAGTGCACTCCTCTGACAATTACCATAAAATAGAAGGTGTTAGCTGTAGGAAGAAAAAACGTGGGTTGCTTTTGTTGGATATCTACCAGCTTATTGCAGAACGATCGCAGTAACTGGTCTCAATAATCAAACATACTCAGTATTCCTTTATCGAACAAACAGCAACGTTCCGAGGCCCGAGTCTTATCGCGAGGATTTTATCGCAGCAAGTGCGTTGCCCGACGATGCAAAACCACTCTTCTACAGGGTAAAAAGTTGTTTTCGGTAGAATATTTTGTAGCACAATTTAAAACATGCCACTATTCACGCAAACTACGAAGTGCATCATCACACTATTGAAGTGCACCATCGCCCCATCACGTCTGATGTGAGATAAATCTTTAGACGATATTCTAATTTTCGGCTTGAAAGATTGCCTTAGCTAAAGCATTGTTATAATTTCAAAACGTATTTTGGTCTGTTGTTTGCTATTCAGAATGTCGCTTCGGCTGCCGAATCCGGGTGGGACTTCAGCACGCGATGGTTCGCTGACAAAAAGTCGTTTGAGAAAATTCAAACAACATCGATCGCGCCAATCGATCTGAATGCGATTATGTGCTGGAATATGGATATACTGGAGTATTTATTCAAAATGGCGGGTTAGCATCTGCATCATATCACACCATTCGCCTTGAAGTTGGTCCCTTCATGAAGGCATATCAAGCACTCCCATCAATGCAAAAATTTCCCAATTGAGCGACATCAGCATTTTTTGATAGATTGCTAGGTGTCGCGCATTTGCCACTTCGCATCTGATTAACTAAAATACTGATCAATTTTTGTGAATTGTAATAATGGGAATGCGTCATGTGACACCTCGAGTGTACTGAAAAAGATTTCTTCCTATAAGTGCAATTTTGAATAATTTTGATTTCCCAATGCTGCAAATTTTCAATAACGATGTGTTTATGGTTCAGACTAGCTGATGTATGCTCGGAGGAGCTTACGTCTCACTGAACAGTTCGCTTCCCACCGCACTGATCCTGGACATTGTGGGTGCAGCTGCTCAGTGATGCGCCCCGCCCGACTAAGCCGGTTTATATACCCTAAAAGATTCAAAGAGCGATGAAGTGACTTGAGGAAGGAATATCGAAGGAGATAATCTTTCTGGAATAACAACTTGATACGGCTAGCACGACAGGCACTTTTGCATTGTGCTCACCTGAGCACATCGCTCTAGGTGTTGCCAACAAATAATTAATATGCCAAGTGATGTTTTCATATTTAAATGATCTGGTTGGATCCTTGCATCTATTATGGATGATTCACTTTTTTTCTGCCAACCGACAGGTGCAAAATGAAGACCTGGCCAGTGTGAAGAACATTCAAATATTCGTCACATTTATTTTTCTATACTTTCTTACACAATATATATTTCGATGTCTAATATAGTATAGGAGCTCTCACTACAGCGCGCATTATACCACAAAACTTCGTAGCTGCCCTTGTAGTGCTTTCCAAGTTGAAAGTACCCGACAGGTGGGTACACACACAGATTTAAGCATACAGTGGCGCTCACGTTTAGTTCTATTTCTTATGTGCATTTGCAGGGGATTTCACGGAGTCGAGGAAGTACCGTGATATGAGGGGTGAGTTCTTGTACGCGCTGCAATACGTCTTCTATAACATAAGCGTTGGCGCATGGTTCGACTACAATGTTGAAACACGCATGCACAATGTAGAGTTCTATCCGTCCATTGCGGTTCCACTGTTCGGAGACTGCTACCAACTGCTCAATATGGCGAAGCCGCAAAGAATCTACGACTTCATGGACGTATGCACGCCTTTCTTTGCTCAATCGCTATTAGGAGCGCGCAGTAAAACATTTTTCGTAAAAATCCTATAACACATTGAAGAAGTAATGAAAGGAGTGCGGTCACACTTTTCGTATGCTCTTTAAGCATATTCAAGCATTGGGAAGTTGAGAGTTGGTCCTGAAGGTGAATGCTTGAAGCCCACCCACGACGGCCGCAACTGTGAGAAATGTCGACAGTGTTTGCATGAATGGTTTATGGAATAAACTTGACTTTACTTAGCCCTCGGTTTTCCAGTCTGCTTTTCAAGGCTGATGACATGGCTTCATAAGGCGAGAAAACAGTGGTGTTATGAAGATTCAGGATACCCATCCTCACAATCGGCCTTTATTCCACTGTTCGTTCGACAGCTGAATTAGAAACAAAGAATTATGTTTTAACAGTGCGGCACTGCGCAAACAAGCTATGCGTTCATTTCAATAGATGTTGTCAACGGAAGGAAGACAGCAGTGTGCGGAATTTAATACTTTTGATGAATGACAGTAAATTACGATGTTTGCATGAGGCAGTGAAATTGGCTGCTCTGAGTTTGTCATAACTGTGTACAATTTCTGAAATGCATCGAACAATCTTGGTTTCATCTCGTGACGTTTGCAAGATTGGGTATACCGTCATCAAAGATCTTGAGCCTACGAGTGAAGATAAAGAGACCATCTGATGTTGGTGGGGTTGCTCGTTAGATGAGGAGAAATATCGCCGTTTACTTTTCATCGTCGTCAAAATGTGACGCAAGGCAATCACAGTGCGATGCTGTACTAGCACCTTACAATATTGCATTCCTTCATATTCTTTGGAAAATGACAGTATATTCGGATGGATGCTCTAGGAAAATAACTGCCTGAAAAAATTATGCAAGGCTAGGAGTGCTGAGATTAAAGCAGTTGATAAGATGCACCTGCCAAATAGTGTGAAGAATGCTTTCGTCTAAAGGATGTTCCATGAGACTTGGGTTATTTGAACAGTTTCTGATGGCCGCCACTCAACGGTTGAATTCAGGCTTCTGGCGTTTTTGAATATCCAGGAGGTGTGCCAACCAGCCTAGCCAAGGATAGCCATCAGCAGTGGGACTTCCCGAATGGATGGAGTCCTTTGAACCATATGATCGTTGAAGGCCTTCGAAAATCTGGGAATCCCGAAATGCAAGAACAGGCAAGTTTGCAGCGGCCAATCCATCCATCTTAAATTCAAAACTATTTTCAACGTGTTAGAATCGACCAATTGGTTCAATCTCTGTCCAGCTGGTGAAGAGATAGATAAGCAGAGATTGAGATCCCACATATTAATGGTTCGGATATTTTCACATTCATGTTAGTAAACTGGTGATCGAAAATGGAACAGCCAGGCTGCGTTCGGGATTTATAAGAGGTTCTCAATACGGTTTATCAGTTGCACTGAGAAAGTGTGTACTCAGTGTGCTGTGATTATGCGCATCTTATCGCTGGAGAATATGCACAGGTAGCTTCTGCACTTCGCATTTATCTCGATTAAATTTGAGTTGAAGTGGTATCGTATTTTCAGAAATCGATGGCTTCATACATGTAAGCGCGAGCCTGCTGCTGCGCTTACAAAACCACGCATTTTGTTGGTGCACACATAAATCTCCGAATCTCTGATTAACTGCTAGTCGAAGAATCGCATGCAGTTTGTTCCGTCTGAATGCCTCATCGAAGTCGTACTAGCAGCTTAGGCCATTTTTTGACTTCATTTTGGCGGAAATTGAAATTTCTAACCGCAAGAGTGTGCTCAAAAGAGTAGTATAACTCTCTGCACATATAACATGAAAATCACTATATTCTTGTCACATGCCTAGTGTTCAGCGTTATTTGAGCGTTTTCTTTCAATTTATTGTTCGAATTGCAGGCTTATCGTATCGCACGGAAATGGGTGCTTGGTAATTTCAAAGTGTTCAACACAACCGGTCATATGTGGGAAAAGGTATTTTTGCACGTCATTTTTCGGCTCGAATTTTACGACTGAAGAAGTTTATGAGTGGCAATCTGTTTGGTGTTTCTACTTCGGACGCAATTCTTATCACCGCAGATTACAGAGACCTCCATGTGTCAGACATAGATAATGGCTACATTGTTAGTTGTCATTAAACGACATTCCAGTGATCAAAAAAAGCGGTCCAAACATTGCACCATTTTTTGAGAATTTTTTGTCGAGCTGAGGCGGTGTGATTAGTGCTTGTACCATATTGCATATTTGTTGATCACGTCACTAAACAGAGGCTACTTTCGATTGTTAAACATCTTTTGGTCCGGAAAGGTGACGAATTGTGGTTCCTTTAAGCGAGGGGTCATCGAAAGGTATTGCTGCTACAGAGAACAGGTGGACAGATCAAGCACGCAAACACTGAGGTTCTGCTATCGTGACTGATTTAAACGCGTTTGAAAAAAAATTCATTGAAGGTTCCCTGCTTGAACCAGTCAGTGCGCCTTTTCTATATAAAAAATCCACAGGGCTTTCTAGAAAGACAACAGCATTCCTGAGCTACTTTTCTTTTAGATGATATCAGCAAATTCCGCGACACATCTGTGATAAAACATACATCAGTATTCAAAAAAAGCTCGTCGACCAGAATAATGATATTGTTTTCATCTTCTTCATTACTAAGAGGTCGATTGGTGCTCTATACTAACGGGACATAAACGTGCACAAACAGCTGTGCTCAAGAAACGAAGCGGTAGCAATATTCGTCGAATACTCTAATTGCACCCCTTTTTCTATAGCACGACTCATTTGTACCCATCTTTTGCGATGTGAAACCGAGAGAACAGAATTTTGAAATATATCCCATTTGGACCTTGTAATATCTGATTGCAGTATGATGTTATTGGAACAATACCACAGCCCGGAGCCGGAGGTGAATACGCTGTCCAGGTGAGCACAACCGGTTTTTAGCGGCTAGTTCACAATCTTTGGGCATCAGGAAGTGCGAGAAAACCGTCAGGGACGAGAAAATTGTGGATGAATTTTAGTGAACGCAAGGAATTCATATCTGTCTTCCTATCTCTCGTCACTTCATGCAGACTGCACATTGCGGATATAATGTAAAGCAGGGCATATACTGCTAGAGCATTTATATAGCTGATGAGAGTCCATCGACTTCATATCAGGCTATCAAAAGCAACGAACCTTTTCAGCGATGAGAACGATAAATCTCAAGCTATAGCAGAATTCTTGATGGACTAAAGTAGAAACAACGCTCACTACTGCTTCTTATTTAACTTTTCGCTACAATTTCAAATAATAATACCTTCATATGCTCAAAAATTAATGCATCTAAACAACAACACGCAAACGCATGAGAAGAACGATGAGGATAAGCTGGGATTGCACTTATCGTTCACTCCACATATTGCAATGCTCGGAGGATTTTTATAATCCTATTAAGTTTTTTTTTGCAGAAAATCTACACTTGATTCAACGATGCAAGTAGGGGACTGAGCCAACGGACTCAGACCTACTTCGCTTTCATTTTTTCTCCATAGATCTCTGTTGAAAAAGATGAAACACGAAAGAATAGTGAAGTCAATGAGGTGTATTACCGAAAAGGGAACTAAAATTTACTCAACGCTTCTGATAGATTTAGTTTAGTTCATCTATCAGAAGCGTTGCAAGTAGTGGAGCCATACATGTTCTTTTCTCTTGAGTTACATTGTGTATCAAATTGTGAAAAAAAGCATTGCATGTGCCAAATATCAATTACTTACTGGGGTTGCTGAACATTTTATTATCTGTGGATATTTCAGCCCGGATTTGGTTGGTCAAATGGAGCCATCCTTGATCTTCTCGTGACTTATTATGATAGACTCAGTTTGCCGTCTACGACGACCTCGTCACCGGGCACAACCGAAACTCCAGAGCTAACAACCTCTGATTGCAGCTTCTCGTTCCCATCAGCAACTAGTTTTCTGATTTCCACCGTTATCACCATTGCTATTTTTACAGGAGCCATCTGAATAAATTATAAGAAGCACTTCACTGCAAAGAACATGCGAGATTTGTTCAGCGAATGCTCACGTTATTCTCACTTCGAGATTTGCATCATCTGTAACTGCTCAGTTGAAGCAGTGAACAGAAGATGCTCTGGCATAAAACTTCTTTGTTGCAGTCTTCCAGAGGCTCATCCGCCTTAGTGTTCAGCTGTGATATGATAGTTTACAGCATTTTAGTTTTTGTACGCCACATTTCTAAGCCTGATAAAACATGAACAGTGATTTCAGTACTTTAAAGAGGATTCTCAGTAGAACCATGCAAAGACAAAGTTTGCTCGTAACTTCATCTCCATGAGTAATCGGTTAAAATCATTGCGCAACCGCGTGGAATGCCCCAAGAAACCGTAGCACGTAGCAAGGGCCACGTAGTAAGCACACTTATTTCTAGTTACACAATGAGCAATTAAACGAAGACTGCCGGTGTCCGTCGGGAATTTTGCGTCACTGCTTTTTTTATGTGGAACATAGTTTTCACACCCCGCTCGACGGCAAAC
>JAARMF010000027.1:0-75489 GCA_022844705.1 Toxascaris leonina | reverse complement strand
CCCCCCCCCCCCCCCCCCCCCCAACACCCACCCCTTCCCTCGGCAGTCAAGCATCTAACCTTTCTTTGCAACGTCAAAAGGCTTTATCTGTCCCGAACTTTAAGAAGATCGCATATTGCTGTGAATCGAAATTTAGACTTGTTCATACAATCACTTTTCTACCAAATAAGCTTTCGCCGCCTACTTTAAGCATGCTGCTGCAAAAGTGCAAACTTCCATAGCCCATTTGCATGGCGGTTTCAAATTTGGTTCAACGCCAAAAACACAACCAAGTCAAGTTTTCGATACGGCTGAATATGATAAAGTTTCAGTTTTGTTGGTCAATTCTAGATTATTCATAAATATTCGTGAAGTGGTGTTGAGCATATTTAGTAGCCAATCGGTCACTTGTTTAGACAACGCATTAATGTGCTCGGCTCAATGGTCATTTGTGTTGCTGACTCGTTATCCGTTATTCATCGATTAACTCTTCAACCATGCCCAATGGAAACCATAAAAAGCACACTGCGCCCTCAGCCTGACCTGACTTCCCACCTCCTTATTTTACGTAAGCGCTACATCTGTTCTCAATGACGACATCTATTCTTATAAGAGATTGCATTCCACGTGTTCCTAGTACTCCGTCGCACCTAAAAATCATGCGCGACGGGAAGTATGTTTAGCAGTAGTTCTCCAAGCGCAGAAATTAGTCAGCAAACTTAGGAGTGCCCATTGTCGAACCATATATTGAATGATGAAGCTCAGCGCCGTCTCAGAGCATTGCTGCTTCAAATCGATGTTCGGCGTTTCGCCGAACGATCAACCAGTTTCCTTGTTTCTTTTTCTTTTATTTAACAAAAGTGAAAATAAGATTGCATATATTGATGATGTTGCGGTCAGAGAACTGCAATTTCGATAGTGATGGCCGCCTATAACGTTTGTCCTTTCTGTTTTCACCGTGAAGATCTCCCAAATTCAATAACGAAAACCTTGTTGAGCCAACGTCTGTGAATGCTCACTTTTCGCGTTTCCTTACGATGTATTACGAGGGTACGCCCCGTTTTTCTCGAGACGATAACCTTTTCTTATTGTGACCTAAAGAAATATGTGTTCTCTAGTGGCGTTTAATGTAACCACTCATTGAGATCAACATCATCTTCATTGCTGCCGTCTCGCTTTGTTGTATTTAAATTGGGCCATTGTCCCGCAACGACATTTCAGGTGTTCATTTGCTGCTCGTCACCAATTCTTCTTTATATTTACCCAACGAATGATTTTTTCACAAATGTTGTTCACTATTTTCGAGTTTTGTGGGACTAAATTAAGCGAACAAGATGGAAATTCATCAGACCGCAAGCCATCAATAGCTGCAAGGAATCCCTTTTACTTTTGCAGCGCGCTGTATGAATCACTTCCACCGCTCTGCAATTCGAAGCAGATCTCCTGCAATCGAACAGATGACAAGGCCTTCTAATGAAACCTAGTTATGCCGCAAGATTTCTTTCGTTTTCCGTGGAGGAGCGGTCATCAGGCTGCGCATGTTTTCTAGCGTGAAGAGTAACCGCTTGCTTCATCTATAAAATCCTCCTAGTTTCTTCATACAGCAGCGTGCGAAGCGAAACCAATTCATTGAGGATATTTTTGCTATGGACGAGCATCATTATTTTACGAGGCGGTCTCGACAAATTGAGCCACCCCTTTTCCAACAAACAGAAGTTCGACCAAATAAGGTATTCGATGCTCTTAAATTTAATCAAAGAAGCACGTCTGTATGCTATCAATGGCAAGTAAAATGGTTATGTATGTTACTCCAACATTGCAATTTGATATAAATTGAGGGAAAAATTTGAGGTCACGTGTGTTTTGCGGCCAACAGTGAAAGCAGCTCTGGTAGGTTTTATTTAGTTTGCATTCATCTGTCGCGATCATTGAGCCAAGAAGATGGTCTCTTTTTTGCGCACATGTTAGTGCACAGAAGGAGTGATTACGAATCCCCAATTGAACAGCTGTCCGCAGTTTCTTTTAGTCGACGACCCGACCACTGTCCTTGAACGATATGGCACCCATTACAAAAGCATTCAGTTAATGCAACACCGCTACTGTCTGTCCGTGACCACCTGCATCAATACTGCACCTCTTTTGCTGCTTAAAATTGTTCAGTAAGCTGTCTACTTTGTAATCCATTGCGCATTTAGTAGCTGTACAATTGCTTGAACTGTGTTGGAGATTAGGAAATTCTGAAGGATTCGCTGCGCCAGAAGTTTACATTTTACAAATCGATTCGCAATACCTTAAATTTCATTAATAAGACGTGCCGTTTGGTTGGCGTTCGAATGCACGGACTGCCGACAGCTACTTTTCTTCGCCAATGAACGGTACCTTCTCCCTTCGTACAACAGCGCTTTTATTCCGTCCCAAGTTGAAGCGTGAACTATATTTGATTTAGTGTGAAAGGCCTAAAGCATCGGAGAATATTTTACTTTGCACCAACCACTGGAAACTGGACTAGGTTTGTGAATATATAGGAACTTTATATTAGACGGTCATTCTTTCCTGTTAAGCGCGGTATTACCAGTCAGTATAAGCACATCAGTATCTTCATTAATGGCTCAAAACGACGAAATCCCTTTAATAGCCTACGTGTAAATGAATAGACATTGAAAAGTTCTAGAATGAACTACAAAAATAGGCATCCAGTACTAAGTGTGAATACGCCCAGTAAGTTTCCATTCAGAACATTTGCTGTGTGTATGCCGGACATTGGTGCCACTTGTGAGATAAATGACTGGAACTTCCGTTCCATTAGTAACGCAAGACAAATTAGAGCAGAATGAGTAGGTGGTAACATTTGTGAAAGAGTTTTTGAAGCCGTTGTTTTAATCACCACTTGTCACGTGTTCCGAAATCGCCTTTCACCATTTAGTGAATTATAACAACATGAATGTGCATTCCTATCAACTTTCTCACTTCGTCACGCATAAGTCGCGCTCATGACGAAAACAAGTGGTTTGCTCTGGGGAATCATTTCAGAGGCTGCCATGAAGGGTGTGTTTCTAATTGTGGCTTACATGTGTATTATTATGATGGCTACCGCACAATTCGATGAGCATAAGGCTCAATTACTGAAGCTCAAAAAAGCCGAAGCTATGAATATGCTGAAGGCGGCAAACGAGAATAGCCAAATACAAGTGCTACCCTCATACGCAACTAATGAACCCAATGACAGTGGCATCTCCGATGAAAGTACCGACTACGACAACGACATGCAAGCAGTTGCGCTGCTGCGTAATCGAGATGGGATAAAGTCATTCAAAGCTGCGTTAGACGACAACATGTGAGTTTCCTTTACGAGATATCAATGACTGCAGCACACTCTCGTTGTCGTTCCCACCCGTACGAAACATCTAAAATGTATAACATTGCTAAAATAAACGTTCATATAACTATGATCACCGAAAAAGAACATAGTCGATTACCTGTTCAAGCATGGAATAAGCACAATATTTGAATGAATAATCTCTTTCTTTGTTCCACCATAATCATTAGTGATAAGCCGCCACTATATCTGAATGATAGGAAGCTCATAGACGATAGGCGACTTTCGGTTGAAAACGCTATCGTTGTTTCTTTTGCAACTGTTTTATAATGCTGGGTCAAACAGTACGGCTTCTGATCCATCACTGTACTGTAGAAGGATTTTTCTACGCATACTTATTTCAGGATGAGGATAAAGAGGCATATTGGTCCCGCCAAAGTGTGACTTTCGGGTGGTAACACTTTCAAGACTACGAGCGGATTGTATGTGGACGAATGTCTTGTATCGATATGACATTCCCTTCACAACTTACTTGAAGTTCCCCAAACTTATTTAACGGTATTGATGGCTCGAACTCTGCCACCTTCGAAGCAGCTTAGAATATAAATATGGATAAGCAGCTCATGTTGGCGACTAAAGCGAGTGAAAAGGGTCAAGATTCTGCAAAAGGCTATAACAGCATGTTGCTGGAACGATCTTTGCTCGTAATTAAACTCTCGTGCAAGGTTAACATTATCAAATTTGCATCGATAGTGTTTTCGATACATTTAAAGCAATTTCTGGCAACACTGTCCCTCAAACACTCGAATTTTAGCATCATCACCTGCGCTCATTAAATAATGGGAACTGTTCTCAAGGTTTCGAGTATTTGGATGAATGCAAATCACATGTGAATTTCGCACTTTCATGGCAGTAACCGATGCACATGAACGAAGCCAACTCAAATTGTTCGCTCAGATTTCGGTGATAACGCTGTCGAGTAGATGCCAATAGGCGTTGAATGGTAGCATACGTTCAGAAGGTGAGAGAACCGAAGTACTGAAAACTTGAACCAATCCTACCTACGCTAAAGTTGTGCTGTTCAAATGCATCGTGATGTGACCATAATAAATTCTGAAGCGTCATCTGTGTTGCGATAATTACCAATGTACTTTCTACAGGTGATTTCTCCGACGTTATATTTGATAAACGTTGAAATGCACTATGACATGAAAACTTCTCAAGCGATTAGATTTTGAGAGACCGACAACGGTGCCTTCTTAAGATTTTTAAAAAAATCAACGAACTATAGTGAACGAGTGACACAGTCACCTGCACTTTCGCAATCACATTTTCTCATCCATGAGAGAACACAGTGCCACCACATGCAACCAAAATTAGTCAATTCAATTGTCTGGTTAACCCTCTTCGTCCGTGAACAACCATGAACCTTCAATATAGGCCTTTCAAACGCTCGAGGAGGTCAAGAATATCTGGGCCAGAAAAAACACCTTTCCGGATACACTTAAAAACACCAATAATCTGCCAGGTTGCTCTCTTATAACTGAGAATAACCGAGCGGAGTTTTCTGATTTCAAACAGCAGCGTATGAGCCTGGATTCCTCTCATTCCTAGTATTTCTCAGAATTCAGGGACACTCCTGCCTTATAGCGGAATCTTGATCCTTCAGCTAAAACGATAACATGCTCGATCATCTGATTGCTACATTTTTAAATTCCTTCTACAACTTTTTAAATCACTCAAGCAAAATGTTCACTGAAATGAAGCAAAATGTGGTTTCAATTAATTCCAAAGCAATGATACCCATGAGGCTAATACTTCGCGTAATGTAATATAACGGTAACAGTGGCGATCACAGACAACAGAACAGAGCCGTAAAGAATTGTGCGAATTGCTACAAAGCAAGACG
Organism: Toxascaris leonina; assembly: GCA_022844705.1. Classification (NCBI taxonomy): domain Eukaryota; kingdom Metazoa; phylum Nematoda; class Chromadorea; order Rhabditida; family Ascarididae; genus Toxascaris; species Toxascaris leonina. Next base: position 70,285 of record JAARMF010000027.1, on the reverse strand, counting down.
CTGAAAGCTCAATGGAAATTATAGGCAACAAACATCGCTGCGTACATAAAAGCAGAAATACATCAGAAGTGGCACAAGAAATATCGCTGAAAATTGCTCTCAAAGAGATTCTTTTAAATACCTTTAGAAAAACATCTATTCGGTTTGGAACGGATGTCACCACAGCGCAGCTTTCAGATATGAAGTTCCATAACGAAATCGGAGAAATTAATAATAAGCAAACGTATGACTGCTACGTTGAGAAACATTTTTCGCTCACTTAATCACCGTCACGTTGCTAAATGCGGCTGCAAAAATCTCAGGCACTTGTTAGTGAATCTGTAATCGTATTTGATGCAATACATTCAGTTATTACTCCTTCTAACAACGCAAACCTAGCAGACCGGATGAGCTGATGATGCGGAAATGAATTGCAACACTTTAAAAAATTAAATTCTGAAAACAAAGGCATATATCATGACCTACCACTTCTGAGTGACATGACCTGTCTATATAAAAACATTTTGCAGGAAATGTATTTTTGCGGATGAATTCCCCAATAAGCTGCTCACAGTTGTTCCAAAGAAAGCATAAAGGACAATTTGCACCTCAAAGAATCAGTGTTTGAGATCAAAAGCTAATTATCTGAATTTTTCGATCAAGTATGTAAAAGTCATAGCGAAGAATCCATGCCTAAGGAACATAGGATGATGAACTGCTTGCTATTTGTCTGAGTGCTGTGGCCCTTTTGAATTTTCTTTGTCACGGATGCCCATCAAAATGAAAACCCTACAAAAATAATGTTCGAAATGCGACTTTCTTTCAGATGATTCAATGAGTTGTATGATGGCAATTTGCTTTACGGTAATTTTTAAATTCACTGAGAATTGTGACACAAGAACCAGCAAACCTGGCTGTACTTTTTTGCTCAGCATCGTTACGACGATGATGTCGGGACAACAGTGATTTGCATTTTCCCGGATACCAAAAAAATCCGCCGTGACCAATGTGCTCAAAAATCGTGACTAGAAATGTGTGCTCATTTCCGCGCACACATTTCTAGTCACGAAGGAATCGTGGAATAGAAACTGAGCACGAGTAATTGATAGTGCATGCAAATGCAATCCACGCTTCGCTTCATACAGAATCCAGGTTTACAGCCGTTGAACATAGATGGGATAGCAGGCAATCTTAGAAAAACCGCTGCCAAGTTAACCACATATAAATCACAATGCTAGGCGTTATTTTATTTGCTGCAAGTCTAAGGAATAGCGGTAGCTGTTGTGACTGTCGCAGAAAGGCTCGATGCGGTGATTCTTTGGCAGAGTGTCGATCCTGAGTGAAAAATTAAATATTGAATAAGATCGTCGTAGCAACGAAGATCTCCGTCCATTCGATTCTCTGAAGTTCTAAGAAAAGCTCTCACTCGAAGGATTAGACAACGAAGGAATGAAACAAAAGAAATCGTAGCAATCTTCGCTCAAAAAAAAAATATATTGTTACGCAACGATCTTCATGAAGCAGCTTCTAGCCTAGAGCTTTCTTAACACCCACCGAATCATTCCACTGTTATAGGAAGCACCATCTTCAGAGCCCGGCAAGAATGCCGTTTCCATGTTAATTGCAATATGGTGGAAAAATGAAACGTCTCATGCATTCTTTAGAGGATTTCTTCCTAAAAACTCATACTGTGACTGGACGACGAGACTCGGTGAAGAAATAACTGGTGACGTTGGAGAGAAGGAGGTGCAAGAAACGAAGCAAAGGATACCTCAACAGTTTGCGTCATAAATCGTCGTCAGTCGGTGACTGACCTGTTCGCGTGGAACCCTCTACTATCGAAGATGAAGGGGTTCTGTACATCGTGTTCGTAACAATCAGTACGGGCCCTGTTCGCCGTTCGATGGGCATGTTGTAGACTATTCTTGGCGGGATAACATCCGAAACACTTCTTTGCACTGAGCGATCAGTGAACACTGAATCGTGCTCATCTGTTGATTGCTCATTCTGATGAGTTAGACAGAAGGAAGTTGGCACTGGTCGCTGCCCAGAAGTTGAAGCGATGGGTGCTGACTCTTCATCTGAAACCTGTACGGGTCTCCAAGGGTAAATGAAGGCTTCATCGTCATCATCGATCCAGACGCTGCACTTTTCAGCGATATGCTCCTGCCTTGTATCCTCAGGCTGTATCGAGGATGAGTCAGCGGCAGTCCCGACGCTAATCGCCATGTGCGATATTGAACCCTCCGAGGCAATTTCTGACACATCTTCATACTCGTGATGCATGGAACCGCAAGAATCCTGGCATCTGATCGGCGCCGCAGTATTGTCGGAGATGCGACTGATGTCTTCAACACAACCACCTGCCTCTTCATTTGCGCTGCTCTTTTGCGCACAGCCCTCTTTTGGCTCAACGATCAAAACATGTCGCGTCGATTTAGCTGTTCCAGGCCCTGGAATCTTGTGACTGAGAAAGAGATGCGTAAGAATTGACGCGCGTCGGTTCTGTCTTGCTGGCTTTTCTCCAAATGCCTCTAGGTAGGATTCAAGCTTTGATGGAAGATGACTTCCTGGCTCGTCTTGACCTACAACAAAGGATGCTGATTGAATAGGATCGACGTTCAGATCTGCAATCACAAGTCCGGGAATATGATTGGAGTGGAAAGGCAACTACTCTTCCACTAAAATACTATCCGAAAAAACTGCAACGTTGGATGTCGTCCTACGCAATGCTCGAAACTGCAAGACTCCAGATTTGAAGAAATTCCCAGTTTTGAAGAAATTGCGTAAGTTCGCACTGCAGCTGGAGCTTGGTCTAAAGTCAGCAACCGTGGATTCGATTACAAAAGATAGCAATCCCAGAAGAATGTTCACAGTATCAACATACACCGAATCATAACTAAATGCGTGTGCGTAAAGGAACTGTGAACCCAAACAGAGAACAGACCGATCTCGTCAGTGATATACTGATCTGAAATGTCGCTGCTTGTGCGAGCCATTGGCAATCTTTGCTCCAATTCACATGTTGATGGCGTCGCTTCTTCGATTTCAACACGGGGCTGTAAGTTATGAACAACGCCACTTTGAGTAACGTTCTTGAAGAGTTTGACAAGGGTATTTCCAAGCAAGCTATTGTTAAAGAATCCTTAAATCCAAAACCTTAAATAAGAAAAGCCCCATAGAAGAACAAATAGAAAAAATTATTCGCATGCAATGCATGCTTCCAGGATCGCAAGCAGCGGAATGCAACTGTAGAGGAGGAAAGGTGGGAAGATGACGAGAAAGAAAGAGAACGAGGATAATCCTCTCCTGGCATGCAGAAATGACCGTCTAATTTGCTGAGTAGGTGCAAAATGAATTTGAAAATACGCCACATTTCGCAGCCTTATTCAATCCGTCGCAATCGCAAGAGATCAGCTCGAAACTAACCATCCTTTCACCATCCATCTTTCCTCAAAACTTCACCTCCAAGGTTTTCCATATGCGTCTTGCCCTGAACGTTGTAATGTGCATTCACTAACACCTATGCGGCAACGTCGGTTTGTGTATCGTTGATTTTTGGCTACATTGCACGGGAGTAATGGAGCTGGAAGATGTATTCCTTCCCGGCGTTCATTCCATGCATCCTCATTCGCATAAATTCTGATTGAGCTAGACGAATCTGTTATGGAGAAACCATTTTCCGTCACGTATAAATTATCTATCAACACGGAACAAAATGATTTTATCGAACTAAATGTGCTAGTTCCTTAAATGTCCCGAAATTGATGGTATTGGGGGAGACCATTTCACGCTCCCTCCCTGTCCTTCCCTTTCACTGGAACTCCAGCCCATCCTTATTCAGTAAAGTATCATTCCATACTCTATGATTCGTGGTAACATGAAGCGATGTATCCGAGAACTGTACCAGTGAACTGAGCACAAATCACAGTCAATATCTCTCCGAGTACAAAATCTTCGTCTTCAACAGATGTCCTCTTAAGAGTCGCATAGAACGAAAAATCCTTGTTATCTATTCAATGGAATAGTATTTCAGTGAGTGTTTCGCTGATAGATGCACCACTGAGAGGTGCAGATTAACTGTCTTACCAATATGCAATCTTCGTCATCGGTGTCCGAATCAAGATCCGTCTGATGAATGTCGCTGTGGCATGACGAACGCCTATCGTTTGTAGCGATTGTCTGCTCCGCATCCTGGTCACTTCTTTCGGTTTTCGAGTTCAGTTCTCCCCACTGTGTACGCTCAATTGCGGATCGTAGCTGAAGTTACGCATTTGCCTCTAACCAACAAGCCCACAACATTACGCTCAACACACCCACGAAATTATGATCGCAATGTCAGAACGTTGGAGGTGTGGGAATGTTCCCGGGACAAGAAATTCCTTCAAATCATCTAAGGCCCCATGTGAGTACAACAATACATCACAGTATCCCAGAACCCATGCAGTAGCACGTCTCAAGAAATATTCGTCACGCGCTGTGCTTGCAACGATAAGTCATCATGAATGCACAGGATCGTGACAATTCTATGATATTTACTTGAAAAACATCTTAAGAGATCTTAGTGGCTTTCCCACAGATGCACCTGATGCTTCTGTTATAGGTTCGTTTTTTAAATGGGGAGCCTATGTGACGGTTTCATGAAAGGGAAGTCCGTTTATACACCACAAGATTCAAAGCTCTAGAAATGTAAACATACATCTCTAAGCGCGACAACGCCAACTAGAACGCCGCATTTAGTCACATATGCCCTTCGTATTCCAAGAAGCGAGAATATTGAATGCACTTTATACAGAGATGTGTCCTCCACAAGCTGAAATGGTGCAGGGTCTATCGCTGCAGACTCGAAGTCAACGATACAAGCCAGCTGTTTACGTTCCCAATCTCGCCGCTGAAACCATGCTGTGTTGTGAAATGGGGAGAACGAACGCTAGAATGTTCAGCTCAAGACTCTTGAAGCACTTCCACACGTTGGTAGAGAGAAATGAAAAAACTGAAAGAGATTTAACACCAAGAACGGTAATAACATTCAAATTTAAATCGGTATATACGTACGCACACCGAGAATGAAAATGCACTGCACTTCCTCAGTAGTACATTTCAACGAGTTCCCATATCAGATATTATTATCTATCCGTTTCAATATAATAATCGTTATTACTTCTTTGCCCATCAGATCGTTATTCGAACGTCGCTTTTTCGAATGCCGATGGAACGTATGCGTGAAGCTGCGCAGCATACCTGCAATAGCATTGTGTTTATGAATTTATGACAGAAGTTTGCGGCATCGTTCCTCTGCCTACGTATATCCACTAACATGTTCACCGCTCACTAGACGCATAAACATCTGATACATTCTGCTGCATTATTATCACCATCCGACGTCGAACAATGAAAGTGTCCTTCAAAACAAAGAAAGTGGAAATAAACGCGAATTAAGCGGCCTCGAAGTAGATTCAGTCGCTGCGATACGTTGCAAAACGTTTTTTTTCATTGCTCCTTACTCGAATGTCAAAAGGAATTTGTTGTACTTTGCATTTATGAACGGTTATTCCGTGTTAAAGTCAAACTACTTCATGCTATACTTTTTAAAGCATCACTGTAGAAAGTACGTTCCGTCTACGGGGGAGTTTTTTGCTTCCCAAATTTTGCAGTGACGGAATGATAGTTGGAATATGCCCATAAATGAACAGAGCTGTTATGACAAGTAGCTTGTGATAAAATACCCACACTGTTTTGAGAGACTCTTACAGTGGTGACTTGAACTTAAGGCAGTAAGTTTGTGTCCGCTTCATCATCAGTTTATCATTCGTCGAAGCTTGCGCTTTATCATTTCTGTATTTGTCGAAGCTCAGTGATTTAAAAGAAATAAATTACACAGCATCACATAGATTGAAAACATGTAGTTGCTGAATCTTAATGAGAACGCCTATTTTCATGGACAAGTTCGTGAGCCTCATTTAGATCGGCATTTCTTCTTTAAAACAATTTCTCCGAGCTAATACTCATATTTAAATCGACACCAACCTCCAAGAGTAGCATAGAGTTCATGAGCGGAGTGCACTGTGAACAGTTTCTTGTGATGGTAGAGCTGCGCGGAATCCGACTGCATGTCACCCATACTGCTCACAGTTTTGAATTCAGATCCTTTACGGGCAAGGCTCGTTGTGTGAACCTTACGTTCGTTCGTCTCGGAAATAGATCGGCCTAGTGGTCGCCGAGTTCGTGTGGAATCGGCGTTTGCTTCTCGTCCACCGTTCACTACTACTGCGTCATGTCGGTCGTGAAAGAAAACGGGCAATATTCGGAACCTGAAAAATGACTCGGGATAGCCCCTCAAAGTACAGTGAATGTTTATGAGGCATCATTAACGTAGTGTCTTGCCTCAACGCTATTCTCTGCTTACTCTTCTCCTTCTCCCACCTTCCCTCCACTGCCTTAGTGATGCTGAATGATGGACACGTGAAAATTCGAATCTGCAGGTCGCACATTTTCATCACCAGATGTCAGGCAACAAAGCCTTCAAAAAATCATGGGTTTCTAGGCTGGGAATGTGTCGTTCTGAAATAGCGGAAGCAAAATACGAGTGAATAAATACCTGTCCGCTGTCGATGGTTTTGCGTACGTGGAGAGGAAATTTTCCACTGCAGATTTCCGCGATGCTTCCGGAGTTCCGATACTAAATAGCGGTTTCTTCCTATAATAGTCAAAAGTTAGTGCAATCCACCGGATTCAAACTGAGCAGGGAAGGTTAGCATTCCACTAATGAAATGCAACGCTAATGGCCAGAATTGTCGCAACGCCAGCATTTGAAGTGTACACGAGTTGAGCGGCACGAAGCGTCTCAAATGCCATACAGCAATTGCGTGTTAGAGGATTCATGTTCGATTCTCGCGGCGCTCAGCCGGTTGAACCACTCCAGACTTAGAAGCGTTGGACTGGAGAAACAGAATGCATTATAGCACCTAAGAACTTGAGTTGTGCTCTTGTCGCCTAATCATACATCCCTTAGTGGCGGTGCGCTTTCTTACAGATATCGTCTATTACTGATCAAAATGACGCCAGCTCCACTGATCGCCGCCATTCTTGTAGGATCGCCCACTCAGCCATGTTGCATCACCTGGACACTTGCGCAGCCGCCATCTGCTCGCGTTCTACTTTGGCGCGTTTAGCTGCCTCAGCCCGTCGTGTCGCCTCGCCCACTTGTGCATCCAGTAGTTGAAGTAGAGTAGCCCTGCTAACTGATCCGAGAAGAATCCTCGATTCTAAAGCAATTGATCGCGTAACTGCATTCTGCCATGATGAATGAAGCACTGCTATGACAAGAGCGAGCGGTAATCGTACACACAACCTAACGTGACTTTACAGTCGAGAGATATTCACGAAACTTCCTCTCTCCTCTTCCCCTGTTAGTCCTGAGCTAAATCTCTCTAACTGAAATGAGTATGATCAACTTTTCCTGCAAGACGAAGACAGCCGGTGACTTTAGGAGACGTACAAACCCTTGGAACTGCAACTGACATTCTAGTCTTGTTTACGGCGGTGCAGAATTGAACCAAATAAACTACATTAAACAAACAACCGAAATAAGTTACAAACAAGGCAGGAGATGACAGAAATGGCCATATACCCTTCCTCATGTGAAAAAATTACTGCTCAAGCCTCACGATGATGGAGACCGCGGTCTGCGAAACTGTTTTTCCAACCACAGCAGCCAAAGTAGGCATCTCTTATTCCTCATTCCTAGTCGTTTCCAATATTCTTGCGAAGCGATAACTTGCAGAATAGATGGAACTTACCAGGGTCATCAACAACCGGGAATGCTCGGAGGCGAGGCATACATATAAGCAGATCTTGCAGCTCTCGGTAAGTGCTTTTTTTGCTCAGAAACATCACATTCGTGACCATAATCTGCTCGGCTCGAATCGTATGCACTCTGCAGCAGCATGCTTGTCGTTCTCATTGATGAACTGGGGAAAAAAGAGCTTGATTACACGAAAAACTGGCCTATACAACAGGATCGGCTTTTGGAAATCTCCCAACTCTATGTCTCTCAGCTTGAAATACTATTTATGGCCCGCCCCTCGCTCTCTATGAAGAGGGCAATGTTGGGTTTGACAGGAAGTGGGTTAGACATTCATGAGGTAATCAGACAACGAAGTGAATGGGAGCATCGGTTATGGCCGTTTTGATAAGTGCCCAAGGCGCCTTCGCCAGAAAGCTAGATGCCTTCGGTACGCATACAGTCCTTCAACCTGTCTCACGATACTGATAGCGCACAACTCTTCAAGCACGAGAATGAGAGGCCGAAAACAAAGGATGCAGCGCGCACTCAAACAGCGTGGATAACATGCATTCAGCACTTTACCATCAGCGATCAGTCAACATATGTGCTACATAGTCTTTCTTCTTGCTTGAATCAAAAGACGGAGGGTTTTACCAACACACTATGAACCAATCAAAAACCTTTGGAGAAGTTCATTCCATAGATATTGTCCCTCAGGCGCTTCAAACGTTTCAGATGAGGGAACTCGCTTTTCCCACACTGCTCTCGAAAACTTGTTGCCAGAATATGAAAATCAGCGGGAAATAATGTGAGAAATTCCCAGCCGGACAACGCAAAACGTACTCGGAAGTGGATTTGGGAATATCAGGCAAATAAGGTAGATGCTTGATTTTGATGATGCTGTCGAAGAACGATGACTGAAACGATGAGCACGTGATATTTGCTATGATGACGGCGATCTGGAATGCAAAATAACGCTCTAAGTTCTTGTCAGCGCCGTTCACGGATTTGCATAAGTAAGCTAAAAGCACGATGTTCTATCAGAAATCGTGTACTACCTCAAAACTTGCTTTTAAAAATGTCCAAAGTAGTTGAGTCGTCAAAAAGAATTCACGAGAACAGGGTCGGAAATGCCGGTTATCGGACAGCAAATGTAACGGTGACGCTACCTTATAACAAATAATAAAGCACTTGCTATTGCGATTGGTCGGCAGATGTACCTCATACGAAAGTTGTAACATACTAAGTGCGATCGTGCAACCAACCTCATGCTGTTCAACATTCACTCAATAATCGATAATATTCCAATTCGGGCAGTAGTGGAACGGTAAGCCACTGAGTGAAGAGATATGAAACCTTATCGAAGAAACTTCAACAGAGAGAGAGAGAGAGAGAGTATGGCAACTAAGGTGCAATCGAGATATTCTAACAATTCGACAGCCCTCGAATTTGGTGAGTGATAAATATCGCTCAACTTTGTGTCGAGTATAGGTGGCCTGTTGACTAGCAGAAATAACGAGAACTCACCATCACAGGCAGAATGTGCAAGAGTTGCCCTGTAAGTTCGAATGCAATTACTGCAACTGAGACCGTATGTGTGACCGCGCCACAAAACGAAGACGCTCCTAAATCAATCAACAACTACTGCTCGAAATAAACATCGACGGCCAAAGAAACCTATGCAGGGAAAGAGACGACTAATAACGATGAAACGTTACCATTCACATCGACTAGTTGCGGGTGAACCTAGTCGACTTTTATATTCCAGACGCTTCAATGAAAGAATTTCCGCATAATAAAAGCACTGATGATAACCACATGGTCTACTATTCGCGGTAACCACAATGGAGATATGAAATGCCCTTATGCTGACATGTTGACTTGTCAGTTGAAAATGCAGCATCGTGGCGACTTTGAAAATATAAATCATTGCAAATTTGACAAGTTTAGGAATATAAATTGAGAGTATAGAGAGGATTTGAAAAGATATGATGATCACTTCTGCTCCGCTAGAGGCAATAAAATACTCGTAACTGAACACTCTACACCTGTCAAGATGGCGGTGTTTGTATGCGAGTCGAAAAATGATGGAACCGCATAGTTCGAAAAGAAATACCAACAAAGCATGTCACTCAGCCTCTTATCGGTGGTCATAAAGTGCCTACCAAAACGCATTTCGTCTTCTCTGAGACGCGCTTTCGGCTTCTCTCTCTTCTGTGAGCAATCAACCCAGAATATGTGATGATTCCGAATGAATGATGATTGGATAACGATGTGTGATGGGTTTAAAACCATCCAGAAGGCACTATGGCTTTTTGTTCGAATGAACTGCCGCAGTCTTTTTACCGCCAAAGGCTTTCGCAGAAAGCGATGAAAACAAAAGCTTACCAACCACAGCATAAATGCCCGGATAAACGAGCATATGACGATCTCCTCGGAGGCCATCAGGGAAATGGTGGGCCACAATTTCGCCAAAGAGTCGCCCCATTCCGGCACCGATGACGAAAACCGGCATGAAGATTCCCGCTGGAACGGGTAGAGTACTAGCCACTATTGACAGGAAATACTGCAAAAAGCCACACGGTTTTAATGCTATAAGATATGCTAATCAATATTTACGTGCATTCTGCGAACAGTGATAAGATATGTGATCGAGAATTGAAAGAGAGATGGAAGTTGGAGGGTGCAGAGAAAAGTTATTACTCGCACATACTTGAACGATTCCCTACCGCTCTGTTTACTGCGAAGAGTTACTCCAAAGGTTCCAATAACAGCCATGCCATATATATGCCTGATCCTCGTTGCACAGTCGGTACAAGACAAAAAATTTCATTGCTTATCTAGTTACATCAGCACCTTTTGAAACCTGATATTCCGCTACTACACTACTAGTCTTAAATTGGACACCAGTGTTAACCATTCACTCACTTACTCATTTGTATGATCTATTCAACTGATCAGGCATTTGAAGGAATGGCATATTTACTTCACATATTAAGGTCAGAGAATCTTCTGCGACGTGACCTACGAGTTATTCCTTCACTGCTTGGCACCAGCAGTGAAGGATCGTTCGCAATGCTCATCAACTTCTCGGAAAGGAAGAGATTAACTGGCCTTTGAAATAATACTGGAATACCGAATTCTGGCAATTGGAGATGCAGTTTGTGCTGTTGCTTTCTTTCAGTGATGATGCGCGTGATTGCGTACATATATGGATAATAAAGATCCATCAAATACATACTCACGATTGCAAGAAAATTCGCAACAGGATTCAGGCCGTATTACAGTGACATGAAAGCAAATGCAGTGCACTACATGTACACCAAGTTATGCTTACAAATCCGACGACGAATGCAGTCAGTTCGGCAAAAATCGACTCATCGGCACTCCACCTCGCAGCAACGCTACCTCCACACGCCTCGAAGCGTGAGGGATCAGCACTCCACGTACAGTTCATGAAGAAATCTTTCAGTGTTCGACTAAATACAACCTGAAACGTTTCATACGTTTGTGTCACTATTAACTTCATGTACACGATTCGTCGTGTCGACCTTAGCCTGCTCATGAGTTCGCTGACAGCTTTCTTCACTTTGCCCTAGCATCAAACGCATATTTCATGATGGATGTATGAAACCTTCATTCGGCAGTGCTTCTAGGAAACAAAATCTGTTCTCTAATGGTTGTGAAGGGTACAAACTAAAAACAACCCACTTGAAAAGCCTAGTTTTCAGTTTCGCGAAACCCACCTGAGTAACAACAGTCTTCAAGCTGAGACTGTTGTTACTCAGGTGAGTTTCGCAAGCACAAGCTGAAACAATGAGGAATGTTTTGGAAAAAAGAAATCTGTGGCGAATTCTATCATTCTGCGATGAAATTGAAAAGCAGTGTTAATCTTCATAAAAGGTTTACCTCTCCAGTAATGTAGCGTCCAAAGCCGATAGGGTGCGTCAACGTTGCGTAGAACGCACAAATAACAATTGGATACACTATCCAACTGCAAAGTGAGCATTTACTGATAGTTTTCTAATCGATATGTTATTTCTCTAAACAGCGTCTAAAACTTCTCAATGTTTTCCGAAGTATGGTCGAAAAGGTTCAGGATCAGCTGATATCTTCGCCAGGCTTGCTGAATGGTACGTCAGACTACTGAGTTCAGTAGACGATGCATTGCAAGCAGTGTTGAGATGTTGTGCTATTTTGGATTCCAAACAAGCGAGAATGGTCTAAAAGACATTGCTCAGGTTGTAAAGGCAAAACTTTACTTTCTTTGGAAGATAATCTTCATGAAACTGTTCCGTCGAAGGAAAAGCACCAGCTGCCGATGTATCCATATAAAGATTGCACCTGTGATGCCACAGAACAACCTGGAAACGTACGGCTGTGCACCGTGTGAACTGCAGCGAAACGTTTAAGGTCAATATTCTCCGGATTCGTGAATCAAAATTATGAGGTAGTCAAGACATAACTAAAAGTTTTATGACATCGGAAGCACTAGTGAGAAGCCTGAAAACTGATGCAATATCCAATCGGATTTCCATAGCTGTATTCTATTAGGTGCAGCAAATACGACGTCGAAAATTATTGAAAAAGAAAGCATTTGAGAGCGTCGAATGAAGATACGCACTTTGCCTCATATTTCAATCTCACTGTCTACCTTCAATTGTTGCCTTTTCTGTATGTGAACTGCATTTAAAATCATCCGTGAAGCAATGAATGGTGCAATGCTAGGTGATAATATCGATAAAAAATTCAAATGCAGTGAAAAACATCTTAGCAGAGAAAATAGCTCACCCCATCAAAGCGAATATGAACAGCTCTTCCGGATAGAAGGCGCGATTTTTAAAAGTTGTTTGATAGAATGCCACAACAGTCACTGAAATGCATGCTTGTGAGAAGTTAAAACCGCAATGGAATCTGTTTCCAACAGTACATAGTATTAAATTTGGTGTCGTGTGTTTATGCACTAAACGTAAAATAAATTTTCTACAATATGAGTGTCGCACCTATCTCAGGTCGTGTGGCATCTCTAGCTTAGAGGCTCCAAGGTCAGCCGCATCTGAACCTGATGTGTATATGCTGAAACACTCTGTCTCCGATGTTATGAAATTAGTGCATCACCTTTTCGGAGCTGTTGAACATATGCTCAGTCTGCAGAGAAGAGTAACTCCACATAAGTGTTCGTCCAATTAAGAAATTATTGAATAGCAAGACGAAATCTGGCTATGGCAGTCGAATCAGGCAAAATCTCAAGAGGTTGCTAGTACATATTCTGGCAACGAAATTGAGGTGTGGGAAATTTCTCGAAAGAAAAGAACCTTCTGAAGAATGTGTGTACAAGCGAAGAAGGGAGAAAATCGCTGAGCCACATGCAGCGGCAAAGAAACCTCGCCAATAGTCGCGCACAGCAAAATATACGGCTGTTACTTCAATCGAAAACAACACACCTAAATGCCACATGTGAAACGCTAATTTTGGTAAGAAATCGCCATTGCTATACGCTTGAACTGCAAATATTACCAGAGGCACGTGCAGAACACTTTCACGAAGAACACCACGGACACATCACCACATGTTGCTTGATGCGTGTTATTCCTTCGGAGGGAACCTTCGCTATCAGTTACACCAGAGATATTTCAACCATACACTTGATAAGGTAATTAGCGAAAATCAAATATGTTCTTAGGCACTGCCATCGCACATGCAACTCTAACACTTGGATGGAAGAGACGGCAGTCGATAGTGCTGACAAAGATGTCTCTTGAAACAAGAAATCTTTGCCACCTCTATAAACACAATCCAAGTGACATGCCACAGAATCACATTGACTCTACGATGTGCATGCATACATTAAAAAGCGCATGCAGTACCGTCTCGCTGACTGCATAACCAGTCGATTCCCTGCAAAGCGTTAAAAAACTAGATTTCATTGATTACGCACTGAAAAGGTTATGATAAACCTGAGGTATTGATGAAGTTTTTGCAATCAAAACAGCCAACAAAAAAAAATCATATTAAACGACGAAATTCGGCAAATGCACAAACGAAAAGTTCCGCCTTGAACAAAGAACATTTCATGGGGTGAGAGTCCTACCCATAGCAGTTAGCGTCAAGTTGGTAATCGACAAAGATGGGGTGAAAGAAGGAGAAATCCACGTCCTTCATAACAATTTGAAAACAAGTAAGAAAGAAATGTTGCAATATCTGAGTAGAACTGAAGTTGCCTATTACCGCTTTTATTCAAGAGTAATATTTGTTCTTGACAACTCTCACGTGTTCGCGACTTGTGATTTAACCATAAAAGAGAAGAAAACCCAGCTTGATAGTGCAGAAGAATCAAAATACTTACCAAAAATCTCGGTGATGAAGCAAAAATGAAAAAAATTGCGAGAATATGCCCCAAATTCTTACCACCAATGGGCGCACTAAATGTGCACGCTACGCCAGCGGCGCATCCTGCGGCTAGCATCTCGCAGCTACGTGATTCGTTCGCATAGGCTGGCTTGAAGTTGCGGACTAGTCGGCTGATCAAGTTTGCAACTATGGAACCAACGTGGACAAAAGGACCCTGAAACTGATGGTAACGCTTTCATGACAGCCTTTCAGAATGTATTTAAACGTTTATTCTTTGAGAATATATCCAGCGCGAGAACGATGGTCACGGATTTAAATCCTTAACAGAAATGATCTATTAGGCATGGAGTGCCGCAATGGTATGAGTAATCGATTTCTTCACTTTAACGGAGGCGATGAAATGCCGTGGATGAACGGCTGAGAGACCAATGGCTTAATTTTTCCAATTTAAAGAAATAAACCTCCTTGCCGATGGGAAAGCCACTTCCGATCGCCAACGCGAGTCCAACCATCTTAGCTAATAAGGTTCGAAAAGAAAGACATTCCTTCAGTCGTACTCCACGCAATATTGTCTTCATTTCTGGTATACCTGATCCTACAAATGTACAACGCCTTCAAAAACTAACGGCCTTCATCGCGTCATTCGTGTGTACCAATAGCATTAGTTTTCTTTTGATGATTGTGTATTACACTTTCTGTTCCCATTTCACTCAGTGATATGGATAGCGTGAATTTGCTATTTAAAGCGAACAAATATGCACACAATCATTACAATCTATAACGGCGCCTATAACTGGACAAACGAGCACCGAAATTTGATTCTCTGCTTCATTTGAAGCACTACAGGAAGAGGTGCTACGCAGTCTACATATTTGTTGAGATACACAACCGCAGATTACTTTCTCCACTGACTTTCGTGGGAACGATTTAATATGGGAGATGAGGAATGTCCATCACAGAGGAAATCGTTGCCGTGAAATGAAAAATGCAGTTCTTATGTGATCCATTAAGTAATTTCGGGAGTATTCGCTTGATTGTTCATGAACTTTGTTAAAACCAAGGTGAAGTCAACTGAAGAGAGTTGCAATCGACGAGAAATTTACGAGCTCCAATAAGGCAAAAAAGTCAGTTCAGAGATCAGAAAATAAATTGCCGACAATCCACGCAGCCGTTTGTTTCACTCATTTGGAATACAGCAAGTTTATGCGAGAATTTCTGCATCAGTACATTCTCTTCAATATTTTTAACTGGCGAATTTTTAATGTGCCGAATTACTGAAATGTTGCGATATTGCAATGAATCTACGAGATGTCTGCAACGTAGCGAGGTTCTTGCCGAACCCATTATGGCTAGCATTTAAGCTTTCGTGCGGTTTCATGCATTCGTTTTGCTGGTAATATTTATTTCAAAGTTCTCTTACGCACAGCGCTAACGTAACGATTCATGCACCATTAAAAAAGGAAATGTTCAAATACCAATCGCCTGTGGTCCAACATAATGCACAAAAACGACCGATGTCAACATAACAACCATCGTGTAGACCATCCAAACGATATATGTTAGCGCGAAATTCAGTAGGTCATCATCCGCTCTCTCAACCTTGCTCATCAAATACATATGAACTGCAATGCGAAATCGTCACATAATTTCAACAATTGCTGGTTTGCTGCGACTGTTTACGACTATCAAACCTTTCGAAATCTCCTCTCCAGCCGACCTGTTTTTCATGTAACAAAGTTGTTAAACAAATTCAAACAAGCTATAGGTTAGACTAGGTCAGCGTTGTTTTCTTCACGTATAGATCTGAACACTATTCCTGCATGATGACATAAGCAGAACATCACAACATGGGTCAGTGATCTAATTCAACAGGTTAAATCATCAACTAATCATAATTGGCATTTGATGCTCTAATCTGAACAAACAAAAAAAGATCCATCCGGCTAATTTCTTCATTTCCCTTTCCCCTACTTATTAGGGCGCTAACTGAATATTTGGGAGAAGAATCCTGACTACCGACGTTATTAACTGGAAATTGTTGGAAGAAGGTAAATACCACTCAGCAAATGGAGAATTTGCACGAGAATCTTTACGATCAAAAAGTCACTAAGTGCAACAAAAAGACATAGCATGAAAATAGTCGTAATCTCACTTGTACACTTGTAGTCCTAAGAAAACGTAAGCAGAGATCATGATTGGGTGGGAATTTGAACTGCACTTTTGCAACTTCATCTCCTCAAAATGTTTTCATGTTTACCGTTCATTTTTATTCATTGAAAAAATGCTTATGCTCCATCGACGACTTACACATTTGTAACTGATCAATGCAGGCGTCGACCGCTAAGGATAAAAATGCCATAAGGACTCCGAGTATAGCGAGGAATAGCCAATCCTCAAGGAGGAAACGAACGATCTTCTGGGTATTACCTGCAATAATACTGTGAACGATCGAGCAGCTGGAAAATACGGCCTGCGTAACGTACGATAACACCGCAACATCTCTCAATGCAGAGTTCTGTGTAATGCAGCTATATGAATGATTTTTGCTAAGGTCCACCACTCATATATATGTGAAGTCATTTTTTGCGAAATACTGTTTTGCAAATAAGTGCGCCTTTATAAGAAAAAATTATTGATAGGATGGAGCGAAAGACACAACGCAACACCCTGCATGGAAAATGGAAATCTAAACGCCTCGCTGGTGCAAAATGTTTTCAGCACTTTCCTTTTGCCCAGCATCATTTTAAATCATTGACGAGGCAATTTCAGAGGAACAGAACCTGGCTACCGGCATAATTTTATTCACATTTTACAGCGACATTAAGAGAACTATACTCACAGGGATTGCAGCAACGTCGTCGGCGCGTCCGTGACTTATTAGTTCCATGTGCAAGTGCCGATGCCTTCTCTACAGTGTGATCCACCGAAGGCACAATACTGTTCATCACGTCTTCTTCTTCGGCCTTACGTTGGCGCGACCTCAAGATGTGACCCGCTCGAGAGAGTGCAGCTGCAACGCCCATCGCCAACTCTACACTGCTTCTCAAGCGATTTTCATGCTGAAAACGATTGGGAAAAGTCAGCAGGCTGCGAATTTTGCTCAGACTCTAACAATGATTTGGTTGCACGGTTCCGCGCTTTAGTGCATGCTAGCAGGTAAAAGCACTGATACCTCAGGGGGTCAACGGCGTAACATTACGCCACGCGCGCTCATTGATATTTATAGAGGACTACCGCAGAACATTTGAGCGCAGCGAATTCAGCTATTTCTGTGAGGCTTCGTGCGGATGAAAAGAAAAGCTTCCCTGCTTTCTTACACTGTTCCAAGCCAGAAGCCCAAAAACTCAAAGTGGAGGCGAAGTCGGCGCTTGATATTTTCTTCTGAAAGCTCGAAAAAAATTTGTTGCTACAAGTTTGTTTTGAAATAACGTTAATCGAGTGACACCGTTGCGGAATTCGCTATGGACGCCTCGATTGACTTGATCTTTTTCTTTCTAACCAATAAATACGAAGCTCAGAGTTCCATCTCCTATCACCTATCACCTGGCAAAGCATTGCATCCATTCTTTACGGCGCCTCTCGAAAAAAGTGCATTGTAACAGGACGGGATACTTGCTGACATTGGTGGCATTTTCGATGCTGCACAATGTTGATGTATATTCACATTTAGAATTACGTCCTCGAAGAGTTTGAGGATTTCGACAGCAATTTCCAAAAATCAACTGGCGAAGTCAATGAGGGCACCAAAAAACATAACAACGTTCCTTCCAGAAGATATAAACAGAATTGAGATCAGCAAACACATGAAGTAGTGGTAAACACCAACAACTCATTACAGCAATTCCCAAAGTCGAATTTTTTCTGCAATTGCAATCTCAGTTGTTTTAAAACATTGAAAGTAAGAAGCTATTAAAATCAAAATGAATAGCATAATATTTCGATGAAGAAAATCTGCAGAGAGGAGATTTCATTCGTTCTGGACTATGAACAGCAACCGAAGATGGCTTGTTCTGGTCCAGACACCATTTATTGAGTACAGGAATAGCACTAGGAGCAAGATTTCGCAAAACCCTTAAAATGTTTGCAAATATGGCAAGTTGTGAAAGTTTCCTTATACACGGCAGCCTCTCACATTTTCCATATGATCGCTTCGTTCCCCCTTTTTCTCGCCTGTTCTTTATTGCTTCAGTTCCCGAAATTGACATCTTAACTGTTGTTAAAATGAGACAGAAAAATCGCTAAACTTCAAAGCTTATACCATACGAAGAAATAGTCGGTTTGTTTGGTTTTGCATGAAACCTTGATACACAAATCAGGTCGCAATAATCTTTCGATACAATCGTAGTGATTGACTAGAGTAAAAATGACCACATTTAATACTGACAGCGAGTATTGTCAATAGCAACACTCACATATGCGTGGGAGTGGCACATGTAATCTGGAATTAAGCCAACTAGCGTGAAAGTCAAGACACGGAACCAAATATTCACTCAACGTTGGAGACGAGAGTTTAGCAAAAGCACTTGTATGTTACAGCATGTTCCAAGTGCGTACAATGGGGGAGGGGAGGAGGGGGGTGCTACTGCTCAGCGCCAATGTATATGAAAATAGCACCGAATTCGTTTTACCAATTGTTGTTGGCGATCGTTGGTGTTGAGCAGAGACGGATATTGTATGTAAGTGTAATCGTATTAACCATAGATGCGAAACCCTAAAATCGGAACGTCAAACCAATTCTCACTACGAAACACCACCATTTGAGTAAGCTGTACTCAATTACTGTGTTACTCGCTAGCCTAATTTCCACATTGAGTGCCCCACGCTTTTCCATTCCACATAAAACTGCAAATTTGCCAGTTTCCATTCGAACATTGGTTTTCTTTGAAGCGCTTAAGCTTAACAGATTGGATATATTTTCAGCGACGAAACATTATAAACATAAGAAAAAGCAAATCTAGGGCAGCGATAATTGAATTTTCGCCGACTGCAAAAAACTCAAATGATATCATTCATTAATAGCTTCACAGCAACATCACTCACTCGTTAATACGGCATGTTCAGAACTTGATTCATAAGAAGTGGTTAACTGAGATATCCGTCAGCACAGAAAATCCTGCCAACAAGCCAACAACAAGCAGTTTTCAAAGTTCTTAATAACTAAGTTGCAACATATGGCCGCACCGCTCGAGGCCTTGAAACTTTCATATGACGCTCTCAGCGCGTTGAAATTTTTGCCGATTGATGCGAGTTGCTTTGTGAATATAAACTAGAGATTCAGAGAATTAATATTCACTACGGCTCGTTAATCATCACACTCGAACAGACGTCACCCATACGTGTTGCATAATCAGTCTTTCTCGTCAACATGCGCAAAAAAAGGCAAGTCAACGCCTCTCATTGAACTTTTTCAGTCTCATTTGCAATGAAAATCTCAAATATCAGTGCGCTAACGCACTGCTTTCAAATACGTCTTGAAGTAGTCAATGAAGAGACCGAGTGAAATATTATTAAAAACTTGAGTGGAATATTTTACTTCCACAGAAAAGTTCGCGACTAATCAATGGCGCTGATTTCTAAGCGATGCGATGAGATTTGTAAAGATTGCCAGCTGGGTAGACATTGGTGAATGAGAGTTGATTTCATACATACCAGATGTAGGTTTTCAGAAATATTTTGTTTCACTCAATATAATTTCTTTGCGCTCTCAAAGATACAAACTTATCGAAATGATTTCTCAAAATATTGGAAGTAACTGAAGAAACTGAGCAATTTTAATTCAAAAATTTGCGATAATTTCCATTCGCAGAAGATACCAAGAAAATTTGAATTCTCGCGGACGGTGTGACATAAATATCCCAAGAAATGAATTTTATCAGCGCAGCAAGAACCGGCGAGCAGTCACGTTTCCCATTCTATGCGAGCGATCTGCTGTCTTAAAAATACTTAGGTGAACAGACCAGTATTTGTGCAGTATTTGAAGTTGTATATGTGTCATAAATTGGAAGCCACTTTTTCATCTATAAGAGGAACGTTTGAATGATATTCAGCATGTTCCTTTAAAAAATCACCTTTTCCATCTTGTGGCCGACAAGCGGGTTTGGAAAACGGAGCAAAAATCAAGAAATCAGTCAGGACTGCAACGTGAATTAATGGCAAGCCCTTGCTAATTCACAGCTTTCACAGTGATCCAACAATTGTTCACTGAGCTATTGCTGAAGCAATGCGAATTTATGTCCCACAACAAATCACTGCCTTATGTACAGCGAAATCAGGTTGCGACGGGAAAGCAGATTCACCATACAACTCGGCTGCAACATAATTTCGAAAATATATTGAATGAACTGTTGTTGTTGTTCCTTTTTTTTTTTTTTTTTTTTTTTCACTGGAAGGAACTTCAATTCACATATGGATCGAACGTCGATTGGCGGTGAACTTTTGTCTTGTTGAATGGGAGCAGTTGCTTGAAAAAGTCATAAGTCATGCATGTCGGATTAGGATACAATATCTGATGAAAAAGAGGTTCCAGATTCCCCAAACGGGAACTGAGAGAAAAAGAACCGTTTTTTGAAAAGTTACGCGGCTAGCTCTTCTCGAGTTCGACACGGACAAAAACTACAGTTCGAAAGGCAGGCATAAACACTTTTACGTTCTTCCACTTTGATGCAGCCCTTTCATTTTGGTGATTAACTTCACGCCCACTAAAAGTCTCTTGACACAAAAATATTCGAAAAATCGACTTCAAATTGTTTCAAAAAACAATTCAACTCCCCAACAAAAAACAACTTCAAAAACAACTTTTTTTGGGAAGACCGTGTTGTGCCAGTTATTTTTACCGGGGGACATTCAGCAAGTGTTCTGTGGCCTACGCAGTCGTTTCAATCCTCCAGCGAAAACGCAATTATTTTGGCAATAGAAAAAATGATGCCACTGCACAGGCCGGTAAAACTTCCATAGAAATACTAGGACGCACAAAGGATTGCTCATTCGTCTTCGATTTTCACTTCCAGAGTTGACAGTATGGGACACGGTGGAAATTTGCAAAAATGGAGCATGCAAGAAAAGACTCTGACGGATTTTCATATGCGCAAACCTGGAACAACGAATTCTGAACGACCTATTGTTGCGCAAAAAGAAATTGGCGTGCATTCATGTTGTCAGAACCAGTGTGCCTTTCATGAAAGGGCTAACAAGTTTCCACGTTAAGCAGATGTGATATTGCAACTGTTACCTACAAACCACTCTTTTTGTGTCAGCTTGATTAGAACTGTGCTTAGACGCCAAAGTTGAATGAGTTCGGTCATAACGAAAAGAAAGGCGGTAACGAGAGGTATATTCATCGTACGTCAAAAACAAGGGAATATGCCAATGATATTGCTTCGTAGCAGATCGTTATCGCCATTATCTTCAAAAAATCACAAAAAAAAAACACGTAAATATGGCTGAAAATGAACACAACGAGGACTGCAACGTTCGCATCTTGCAAAACAGTGATCACATTGACCAGCCTTTGTAATCACCTCATAAGCGAGATCTTCGAAACTGCGACGGTCCATTTCAATAGAGTGGCAGCAATCGACGAAAATTTTCAAGAAATACGCCTGTACATAGGGAATATTGACAATTGTGACTGAATCGGAGCCAAACATTTCAGACGGGAGAGCATTTTAAATAATCAGGAAGAGTTAAGAATAATTGTAGCACTCACTGTTTCGTTCGTAGCTGCAGCAGTTTCATTTTCATGTTGCGGCAACATCAAAGGTGCGCTTTCATCGGATTCGGCACGCTCATCACCGCATGTCACCTTCACGTTCGAGGAACATAGCGAACATTGCGATTCGCTGTCGTCGTTTTCGCTGGGAACGGCAAAACGTACACGCTTCAAGTCAGCCGCTTCCAATGACGTACCCAGTCCTGAAAAAACAGACCCACCAATCAACCGTTCAACATAACGGAAACAGCCTCTTTTCAACCAAGTCCCATAAGCATCAACAACTACTGCGACACTGCGAAGAATAAACTGGAATTACGCAGACCTCCTACGGAATTTAAGATGTTGTACTTCAGCAAATAAGTTGCCGAAAATTTGAAGAATTTGCATACAGCACTGACGAACGAATGCAGCTCGAATACTTCATCCACTACCGCCAATCCCAAACTCATCCATAACCGTTGGGCATTTTCATTATGTCAAATGATATACACTTGCTTTTTTCGTTGACAGAATTCTGTTCTTGTTTCACCATTGATTTGCTGTCTTTGGTTATAGGTCCATATTCAAAAGGTGTTGCAGACATCACAATGCGGTTCATTAATTATCAGTAAACTACACGAAAGTCGCTAGCAACTGAGTTGCACAAGATCATTCTTTCAATAAAATGCATTTCTGGAACAATAAAGCACTTGAAAGCTGAAGCCAAGAAGCGCACGAATAGGATTGCCATGCGGAAATGCTGACAATTTTTTGAACGAAGATTTTTATAGGATAGCCTGATCCTACAATTGATAATGCAAAAAGTTTAGCTGTCATACAGTCGTATCGTTGATATTACTCTATTTAAGCAGTCTTCAGCTGCAACATTTGATACGATCGTTTCTATGAAATTGGAATTTACCATCTTGCGAAGCAAGGCAGTTGGATCAGCAACTAAAGAGTGTATTTCACCTGATTCCAGCAGTAAATTAAACAGCTTTGCTTTTGAAAGAACAAAACGGATCGGAACAATGAAACAGCTGAATTCCTCGTTCATAGACTTACCGCTAAGAAGAAGGCTTTTTCGACGTCGTGATAGCGATAAGGCAGAGAGCATCTTTCAATAAAAGCGTTTCACGATGCGAGATGATGCGAGTTATAGGACGAGGGAGGCGGTTTACTTCTTCTCACGGCGAAGTTTGAATCACAGTTCGTTTATTGACGCTGCCAGTGACCAAATGCACGTTGAACGCCAATGAAATCGTCTTGTGTGATGGTCGTCCAGAGCGACAAAGCACCAACAAGGGCGCAATGAACACCTGTAATGTGCTATTAGAAAGCATGAAAATAAACAGACATATTGATTACTTTCGGTGATACTTTAAATTGAGGAGAAAAATAGTGGCAAAAAACATTTCAGCTTTCGCTTCGATATGTGATTTTGCGGTATTCGGATAGGTATATTGCATCACAAACTTATGCCCGCTACATCATAGACCATATCGTAATCTACCATATTAGCCTTAAAGAAGCTCAGTGACATAGTTATTTGATGGTGAGTTAGCATACTGCCAAATCACTCAAGTAAAAATTTTATTCCCGAATAGACCTGTGAATCCATATAACCAGGCAACTGCCAACTGATTTATATAATAAGGCAAAAGATTGCCATCACAAAGTACAAAGTTTAATGAGCACTAGAAGGAAAGAATCGTACTTGCAACGTAAATGCAATATCAAAAAGAAGTTGAAGCACATCAACGCAAGCGTGGTCCTGAAACGGCGAAAGCATGTGGTAACGGATCTATGGAGGAACTCTTAGCTCATTACCAGCTCGGGTATTATTCGACCACGGCTGAACCCTAACGGAGTGCGCTTTGTGATCAGTCAGCAAAAGCCCTTCCAGCTGGCATGGTATTTCTAAGCGAAATATGCTATTGAATTGGAGATTGTGAACAGCGTTATCTGTAATCAACCAATTGTGACGTTGCTCTGTGAAATGGGGGTCCGAATTTGGGAGTCAGCAAAACTGGCTCGCCTTTTATGCGCTGTTACACAGTACAATTACAATACCAGCGAACAAAGATATTATAACTTTTTCCACTAACAATAAAAAAGATGTGAAAAGATGCAACAAAAAGAGGATCGAAGACGCCGAATTATTTGCATTCGCACTCCAAAAAAATTTCGATTATTCTGCATTGGTTCTCAGAGTTTCAAGTCATCGAGACCAGCAAAAAGCTTGCATTACGTTGACTTTTCGAATAATACGCTAAAGGAATTAGAAAATTGCACATGTTTTACTCGCACAATACGCATTCATATTCAATCAGGTTTTCGGCTGCAATAAGGGATTCTCCTCTGCCTCTATAGTTAGAATTCAGTTGAGAAGCGAAAAAAAGAATCGAAAATCCACCATGTCAGAACTCAGATCAAAAATGGCGAACGTAATGTTCAGCCTAAGTTTAAACTGGGAAGAAAAATGTCAAATGTTACATTACGGCAAAAACTTTGCGCATTCGAAGCGCATCTGCAGAAAATTAATGTCCTCGCGCTCATCGCTTATCATACAATGCATGGGCAGTGCATTGCTGACGAAAGAGCATGACGCTCTGCAGGTGATCCAGGGAGGTTGTCTTTTCAGGTCTAGGGACATTTCAACGTCGAGGAATCCTGACATACTATGCAAGCAGACAAACAAAGCTTTGAATAGCGAAGAATTCAAGATGACAAATATGTCAACTGTTCCAGTAGTACTTTGAATCGATCATGTTCAATGACAAGATTAGAGCGGAAAATGATTTTTGGCAACTGAATACAGCACAAAATCTAATGCAAAGGTTTTTAGGAGTTCGCCGAATTCTCTCTAGGCTACCTTTATACCTTCCACTTGTTTCACACAATATCGGATCACTATGCGCTCAAATTGAGGAAGGGGAATACAACGCCATTTAGACGCGTTGATAAAACCCCAACTTCTCTTAAGAGATTGCTCAAGATGACATGTGATGGTGGCATATGCGACAGAAAATAGATGAGCTTAGTGCCAGGAGACTCATAAGGAATATGACGATTTGAAATTAGAGCAGTACATTAACGGAAATGAGCAGTACGACTTTCACCTCTGGAAAAAATGTTGCTTCTCATAAAATTTGATGCAAATGGAAAATGAGGGCTGTGCTCGGCTCTCGCGATGCACACTTTTACTTCTTAGATATGTGCGTTGCATCGATGTTTTGCCATTCTAACTTGTCCGTTTATAATACTGTCACACTGCACTTGTGCTCATGGATGTCTCCTAAATTTGATGCATTTGATTTGCATTTTCCTCAATGACGAAACAATCTCTTAAATCTACATACACCTATGAAGGCACTGATATAGATATGACAAAGTACTGATATTTTCGGCGATATATTTTCTCCATAAGAGTGCCTCAACAACATGATTATGTAACATTTTTCTAGGGTTTTTGTCGAATTTCAGTGCAGAAAAATCATGCGATGACATTCCACATTGGAGGGTTATGGTGAGCATATAGGCATAAAAAGAAACTGTCATTTGTATTCGCCGAGCGACAACTGAAACGTCATTTATCATGGGGCACTTGAATGAACAATTCACTGAAATCACATAGAATTTAATTCATTCTTTTGCTGAAAAACGTGCAAATCAATTCGATTAGTTCTCCACTGATGTACTTATATGATTAAATGCTTTTTGGGCACTTCACTTTTCCGCATCTCCTTCGCATTGAACTTACCTATTTCTCTTATTAACAGAGTTTGCAGCATTCATTTATTTTTGCTTCCTCAGTATGAATTTCCTTTTTCATTTCCCGAAATGTAAATATTGTTGACTTTTAGAAAAAAAGTGCGTCGATGGGTGGTTTACTGATAAATTTTTCCTTTCTGTTTCTCGAAGACTGAAAAAGTCAGAACCCCTAATTTATCACATTTTCTTCGAACTGCGAGAAATCGAGATTACCGCGTATGTAAAGGCAAAACTAGAGCTTAGGGAAGTCCATCCCTTTGTCCATGCAGAAAGAGAGTCATAACAGGGAAGTCACAAGTTCAGCTGGTGTACTGTGAACATTCAGCAAACGAATTCATGACAAACACATTAAAAACTCGAAATCAAGACCGATAAGTGTGCGCACAGTTTCATCTAAGCAGCTTCAACCACTTTTGAAATATTAAGGAAAACTCGAGGAAGCAGTATCGCAGTACAACCGGTTTATCTCGCGTAGCACGCAATGACGCAAGTGACAAAGCATCTCTTCTCAAGTTCCTTTTTCTAGCGCTCTTTTAGCAGCGTATCTTTCGCCCATGTGCAGATAGCAACGATCACTGCCAATCAAATGGAACATCTGAATTAATAATCCAGAGATACGTTTATTTTATTATTCATTGTATGAAAATGCTTCTCTGTATTTTCTCTCGTGGCAATTATGGCTGGCCAAGGATGCTTAACAAGGTGTTGTGGTGTACATGGCTACGAGAAAAAAAATCTGTTTCCTATTGGTGCACTCGAATTCATTGCTGAATTGATTGCGGCTTTCTTAGCTGAACACAAAAAAATGTTCAGCAATCGTAGCCTTTCTAGAGTAAGAACACCTAATTCGTACAGCCTCTAACTAATTTATATATCATGTTCAAGGTCTTGTGGGGAATTCTACAGCAACAGCAGTCCAAATATGTCGTTTCGAATTCCGTTGGTTTGACTCCGAACATCAGTAAGAGAAATACTCATAATTTTCGGAATCTGTTCCTTTGCAGAATAAGCCGGTATCTCCGTTACCAATCGATGGAAAGCAAATATGTAGTCATCAAATGAAAGCAAAGTTTTGAGGAAACAGATATAGGAACAGTGTTTAAGTTCACATCGCTATCGCTCAATCTTATAGAAAAAGACAATTCGTGTGACAAAAATATCTTCGTCATAGAATGAAGGAAGCATGAATTACGCGTCCGGAAAAATAAATATGCAAAGAAAGAAGAAAGACATTTGTAACCATAAACGGGCATGCAAGCATGCGTTTCAAACCCCTCCCAAAAAAAGACTGGCAGAAGTAATGAGGAATGAAGACATGTGGGAGTGCAGGCATGAATACGCGAAATTAAAGTAGATATGATTTGTTACAACCGCCGAGCAACCGATATCACAACCAGATCGTATGGCTCTAAGCGCCGCTTAAAACAATACAATTCCCGGGAACAATCATATGATAGGGAATGATAGGGAATTCTAAGTGAAAACAACACGGGAAGCGAACGAATTCCGCAAATCAGTTCGATTCGCTAACGTTCTTTCAACATGAAGACGGTGCAGCCTCGAGCGCTGTGCTAAGTTTGTAAATGTGAAATTGCTGTTGAACCGAATTCCCGAAAATTCTTTAACGAGCTTAAACAAATGTAAATGAAAGCTCACGAAAATGCAGAAATTTTTTACTGAATAGTAAGAAGCCGCTGCTCATAATTAGCCGACACCATTCCACGAAGCGTTTTTCAAAAGATCGCCTTAGTAAAGCGCCGCTGAAATTTCTTAGTTGTCTATTGTTGTTTCGATACACCTTTTCACAGTCTGCAACAGAACTGAAGTGCAATGCCCCAAAACAGGACGAAACTGACCAAGCAAAGCTTTTTGATAATCTTCTGCACAAATAGACTGCGAGGCAAAGAGAACAATTTCGCAACTTCAGCTGCTCTTTGCGAAACTTCGGCAAAGCGACCATGCCATCTATCAGTCAGTTCGCACATAAACATCCAAATCCTTCGTCACATCCTTCGTTGGAAGATTGAAACCACAAAAACACAGAGGATATTCGACCCGGCAGTTCAGGAGTGAGTCAAAGAATTTTTCAGCGGATGTGTCAAACTGCCATGAGCGTGACCATTACTTCAGTGAAACAATGTCTTTACACCACACTTTGAAATCAAATTGGAGCTAAACAGTAGGTATGTATATCTTCACGACCTTACCATCAGCGAATTTGCTAGAAAGTCATTTACATAGTGCATAAATACAAGAGGCCTCAAAATATTATCCTATGTCACCTCACTTAGTACAGAATGAAGCGAGGGTAGTGCATCCCCAACTTTCACTCCAAAACATCTTCCGCACAAGAAATTCCAACAAGACTAGAACGGTGCCATCCACCTCATATGCCTTCAACTTCAGCAACAATTTCGGATACGAGTTAAAAGCCCTGGCAAGGTCAATATAGACCATGTCTGTATGGAAACCGTTATTGAGAGCCGTCATGAATTGTATGAGTGCCGACTTTCCTTTGTGGAAACCGAGTTGATCAACGCGGATGAAGAAGCTACAGAAGCCTGAGATGAATCAAAGTTGAGTTTGTCAGAATAATTTTGAGCATTTTGCAAAATGACGATGTGAGAGTAGTAGGTCGATAATTGGAAACACTGTTTAAGGGAGGCTTTCTCGTAGTGGTATCACAATTGCAATTTTCTATGCCTTCGGAACTAGGCTGAGTACAAGACTGTGCCTGAATAGGAGACACTGAGGGTAGCAAAGGCCAGTAGCAGCTCTCCAGATGAATCGCGAAGAAATGCCCTTTGGTCTTAGTGACACCTTACCGCTGAGCTTGGAAGTGGCTTCTTTGACTACCCCTGAATCCATTCTGACGGTATCCATGTGATGCTGCATAGTTGAATTAAGTGGGGGAGTGGGAGGATGCCGTTCTCATTCCCGACAATCTGCGCGAAGAATGAGGCAAATTGCTTCGATCCTGTATAGCCTTCAGAGGGGGATCGATCATCGTGAATCGCAATGTACCAATGCGCCGACGCGACCTGACTTAACTATTCATGCATCTGAAGACTGCATTGTCGCTGCCACAAAGAATCACACGCTTTTTATAGCTTTCCTCAACTTCTTACATTCCTAGCTGTTGTCCTCGCAGTATTGTCCGAGTGTTGCATTTTACTTGCTCGTCGTTTTTCTCTCCATAGCAGATATCGCTTCGAAGCGATATGCCGAATATAGCAAGGCACTCGAGCAGCAAACGCCCCATCCCTTCATAGTGGTACAGTATTGAAAATGAAACGGTTCAACTAAGCAAAAAAGATTGCATATATTTTTTGTCAACTACGACATGAACTGAACTTAAAATGCCGCTCGTATCCTGACAAATACTCACTGATCAATCTGAGCCCAATCGCGAAGCCCAAGACCACGAGAATGGATTTCAGTGACTAGCTCGGAACACTCAGCAATTTCGCAGTCAATGCCATTGAAAAATGGGAATCAAGCAGTGATTATTTGCTAAAGCGGCATTTGCACTGAGCGAGGAATCTAGTATGCTTTTTTCGCAAGGCGGCCATCAGTAAAGCAATCTAGAGCACGTTCCGTGGGAAAATCTTTGATTATTCACACCATGACTTTTCGTTTGAGGAACAGGAATCCTGACGTCGTCCACAATTACTGGAGCATGCACAAAAGATCATCACTCCGTCTATCAGCCGAAAAGTTCTTTGCTCTTTGCGAGATTATTATCCGATTGGCAATGTGCCATTACGAGACTAAAGTGATAAGCAATTCCCAAGAAAAGTCAGCACTCACCAATCGACATCGGGAATTCAGGTATGGAGCATGCAACGTTTAACGTTTCGTTATCGGCCACAACCGACTATTTGAAATGATAGCTCCGAACGAGCAACATCTGAAATATGCGAATATTTGAGAAGAGAAATATCACACTGGCGCTTTAATTCCTGATCCCCTTGGAACTAACGGTTTATTTTCATATAAGCTTCATCCATCGCAATTTGCCACCCTTTTTATGACAGCAAGGTCTAACGTTCTCGGTTTGAAGCAGCAGATCTAAACGGCATTCTGAGGAAGACGAAAAACGTCGTTCTTAAAACCGACTTTAAGATCATTTTACGAAGCAAGATCATTAAACGACGCATTGTGGTTGCCTGTTCTTATTATTTTTTGTGTACTTCAGTGACGATGATAACATCTTGGATGATAAAAATACCTACCATAAATAAGAAAAATAATAATAAATAATAACAGCACTACTAATAAACAATAGTAATAATTGGTCGTAACAGACTCGATTTTAGATGAAGAAAATCTATGCCGTAGTCACAGACCTTTGGATGCATTTTAGGTTTAAAAAATTAATATATACAACATTCGGAGAGTAAACAATGACACGGATTTTCTATCTAGTCCACCTAAACACGCAACAGTGACCATACGCTCATGGAAAGACGTTATCACCTAGCAGGAAAATGTTTTGTATTCTGAAGTGCGGCAGGCTGATCTTCAATTCTGTGCTCTGCATCGAACAATAATGAATAGCAAAGTTGAAAGCCATTGGAGAAGAGCTGAACGAATGACTAATGGACTCTCTCAAAGGTACATCATGGAGCTCTCTCGTTACGCTGCGAATGAATCGATGAATTCGAAAGGCTATTCGATTTTGTACGCACAGCGAATAAAGAACCAATTTAAAGCGCCACACAGTCATTGATATATTAACGCTCCCACTGTCGTGCGCAGTCTTACTACCGCAAAATGCTCAGGAATACTACCTCAAAATCAGCGTGCAGAAGCGCATATCGTTGTGCACCGATATCTCTTCCCGCTTCCCCCTCCCCCCACCACTGTGCCTATTGCAGTGTCATAGCTCATCTCTCAATCTGTAATCCATCAACATGATTCGAACCAATGACGTTCAAAAGTGAAACTGCAAAATCAGACGATATTCCTAGGCTCTTATGAAAAAGTATCTGCAATGATTCACGACTGCGATTACTTAGCAGTTAAAAAATATCGCGGAGCGTTTACACGTTTAGAGTTGGCAAAAAGCAGGAATTGACAGCCGGAGTTTGCGAAGCATAGTGGTCAAAACTACTTTGTTCATGTGCGGTAGAAACATTGCCTGCTGCTTTGACAGGAAATCTAGAGAGCTCCACTCAGCAGAATGGCGATGCGCCATGCTTATTACCGGTAATGGGTTCTCAACGATTGAAAGTTCAGAGCAAAATAACGATCCTTTACAAAGAGAAAAGGCTCAATGACGTATACGAATGGAGTGCCACAAATTCCAGCACATTCACTCGTTTCATGCTTGTAGCTTGTATATCGCAGTTATTTGGAAAGCATGCTGATGTCAGCAGCGAGTGCAACAAAACGTGATGCGGACAAGAGCAAAACCTAAGCGCGAAGCGTTTGAAAGGAACAATTTGAGAAAATAGCTTGCTTTAAGTACAACATCGGTTGTTTGCAATAGTGCCGACACAACAGCATGATTGATCTTTTTTCTGGAAACACATTTCAAAATGCTTCCTTTTACAGCATCCATTGTGCGAAGCAGCTGCACCAAATTGGCAATAACGATAGAACGCCATTAACTTCTCTGCCACTTTGAAGGTCCTCAAATGTAAGAAATCTGTGGCAAAATGCCAAAATTTCTCTTCGAAATCACTGTGCAACATCGTACCACCTCTAGCAGAATAAGGAAAGAAAGAGTAATGTTGAAAATGGACGCAAAAATTTGATATATGCGAATGCTGGCTTGACGGCTTCCGAAATTATGTGTTCGCGAGAGATTTTTGTTCCATATTTGCGGTCTATTCGTGTTTTTAGCGCTGTTTTCTGATGTACTTTTCATATGCACCGTTGTTAGAAGCATTTTTAGGCTCCAAAGGATTAACACTCATTCTAATCCCCTTTCAACGAGAACAACACCATCGGCACAATACGGTTGGTATTTGCAGCTGTACATTTAGAACGTCTAAAACTGTCAGCCATATATATCAAGCGAAATGAAACAGTAATGCAGAACTTTTTTGGGAATAACAATTTCCCCCAGCTCATCACTATCCCCGACAACTTGATAGGAGCACTGGAAACACTACATAGGAGGACACAAATTTACAGGTGAGCATAGCTTGCCTCAAAGGACCGTTCGATTTGGGGATGATAGTTTTTTTATAAAGTTAATAATTGAGTTTTGTATATTGTATGTCAATTATTATAACACTTCGACGCACCACTTCCCGTCATTGACACACTAAATGGAAGATGTTTAATTCATCAGCAAAGACCATCATCTTAAGCTTATGTTGGATAATTCACTGTATCCGTCGATGTCCAATGTCGCCTTCCTTCCAGCTCATTATTTAGCACTTCAATTGCATTTTGTGCAAACGCGTGTCAGAAACAGAGCACAAACATTGCCGTCAGTCAGCTCCGTTTCAACACCTTATTTCTAAAATTTCTTGCAAAACGAAAGTGTTTGAAATCATCATTAGCCAACGTGCTCTCCTTTTGTGCAAAATTGGAACCCATTGCTTGCCCCTTCGCACTCACGCTTTACAATCGCTGTTCGATCGGAGATCAATGCCGGCGAAAACAACATGTTAAAATAAAGAAAACACCACCTTATTCGTACCAGGCTCTTCCAAGATATGCACAAAAAATGATGCGTCATATTCACGCTCAAAGTTGGTTGGATTTAAAAAGGTGAGCGGGTGTGATGGAATCCTGTCCGCTATTATTAGCTCGCCTCAGCTCGAATGCGACATGCTGCACAGAATAGTCGAAAATGTCGAGCATTCCAATTGAGGCATGCAAATTCGTGCTCGATGTCGTACCGTACTCGAGTGAAGTCACAGACGACGATTCTCTGATCAACTCTAGTGATAGTCGACGTCTCAGATTCCTCCGAAATAATAAACGCATTATTCGAGTCAAAAAGCAACGTTTGAACAAAGCAATACGTACATAAAGACATCTCATTCCAATGGTTAACAATGGAAGTGCTCGTGCATCCTCTAGGATTGAATACAATAAATATTTCTCTCGACTTGCTGACTCAAGCAGCATATTCGCTCTCAAAGGAATACTGGCTGTCTAAGCGAGCGATCAACTATTATGCCACTACCTGACAATTAATGGGAGTTTGAGGGCAGTAGACACGCATTTTTTTCTCTCATTGCCTCGAACTAATGTAGTAAGGGCGCTTTTGAATTGTCCACTAATTTTATCATATAAGCCTATAAGCTTATGGCGAATTGTTTATCAGCCTTCTAAATTGGATCTTCACTACGCAATATTTCTAGCATGATGCCAGAATTTCATTGGTGGATGCATATTTGATAATCTCAGTGTTCTTCTGATGCAGATAGAGATTAAATATTTCGCAAAAAAAAAAAAACAAACTAGCCAAATGGACTAAGTGCCTCAATAATGGCGTCTGGCAAACGAGGAAAACTGATTAGATGTTGTGAGTTGGTTTCGCTCAAAAATATTCAGCCTTTGATATAGTTACTGCAACGCTTGGAACGCTGATAACGCCAATTAAACCAACAACATAGAAGTGTCGAAATCGAATTAACGGTCTATGCAAATTGGTAAAAAACATTAGCACAATATGGACGTGGGGTTGTGTTCTTTTTTAACATTTTCGATTCATTCTCATTTCTGTGACCGTATAATCTACGAAAGCATTGAGAACATCGGAACACAATAATTTCCTATGGTGACTCAAATTAAATCCTCTATGAACTGTGAATATAGGTTGTTGAAAAAAAACACCAAACAGTTTCAACTGTAGGCATTATTTGCATAACAGGTTTCCTATTGGCAAGGCATGGTGAGAACAACGAAAACCGTTCTTACAGAGTTCTGCAAAAACATCACTTTCACTTAATTTCTGCATTTACTTTCGTAAATGATACACCACAAAAGCCTCTATCTTGATTATAGCAGATATTCTTGAGGTTTGAAAACGCAAAAAGCCATACACTCCTCAAAAGTGTGCAGTGAGGAAAATTGAAGGAATGATGAGAAAGCTTCTGCATTTCAGGAAAGGCAAAAATAAATGAGGAGATGGTGACTAGCAGGATACACTAGTAATGAAATTTTTTCGGATAAAAGTGACCAGGGAACCTCCGACGTAAACGTCTGATATGTTTGCGTTCACTCATTACAAAGAAAAGTTCACACACATACACACACACACACACTCGATGGCAGCAAGGAATTCGGTTGTAAGCTCGTTTGTTTCTCCGCTCAAAGCTCCCCATCCACCACCAGGTGCAGCTCGAAGCAAACATCTACTCCACTGTTGTCATAACCTTTCAAAAGTACATGCTCCACAACTATACATGACCTGAAGTAAACAAGGTTTGAACGGCTAGAACTACCTCGAGCCGCCGAAACGAATATTGTTGCTGTGCCTTTCGCACCAATTGCAGAGGACACCACCGAAGAAGCGAGTTTTTGGTGTGAGTTGAATGAGGCACCCTGGCCTCATAAACTGCTTACAGTTATCGACATTTGCAATATGCTGAAGGTGCCACATAAATGAAGGTAGGTGCTGTTGGTATCGAATGAGCCATCAATTTATATTTGCTTTTCGTATTGCGCAGGTCAGTGATGCGCAGTACAGCACACTGAACATAAAAAAGGTTCATTTATTTCCGAGTGATCACACATCAAGAGCATCCATTCACAAGAATAATAATATAAGTACAGGGATCGAAGATCGTGAAGACGGTTATTATAGCAGTGGTATTAGGGCTTTGAAAAACGTTCATAGCAAGCAGCTGCCGACTGCCACGTTTCCACTTTTTTTCACTCTCGCAAAGCTAAATTTTAGACGTTATATAAAGCAAAGTGCTTTTGGACCAGATTCAGGCACAGCATTCTTGAAAGAGCACAAAGCTCTCGCTGAAGGGGGAGTTATCTTTTGAAGCTTTAACTTAGAAAATATCAAAACGAACGCATTAAGAAAAAAAAATGGGACCCGAAATTGCACGGGAAGTCTAATAGGAATGCATTTTGTATTCTTGAGATTTCCTGAAATATTCAGAACTGCTGTATGCAGACGAAAAATGACAAGCAGCGCTTTCAGTTTTCTAACGAATAGAGGACGTCATTCAACGAATATTGCGCTGTCTGACTGCCAATACTCAGCAACTTTTCAAAAACATCAAGTTACTCTCATAACAAATCCCAATGCTTTTATTTCAAAAGTTCGTTTCCTGTTTAAGGAAGCAAAAGGCGGCACTGGCTAAACCATTCCACCCTTCTCAAAAAGAAGAAACGGTGACGTTTCTACAAGCATGCTTTCGTCCGCAGTTCCTCTCGCATCATCCAATCCAATTCTCATCTTCTCGACAATACTGACAGTCGGCAGTTGCGTTGAGAAAACGAGATAAGCGTCGTTTTTATTGACGCCAAAAATTTCTATTATAAGATGCTTGACGAGCACCCCTCAGAATGCTTACGATTATCACGCCCAGTTTCATCAAGCGGATAGTACCAACAAGGCCATCTTCACACTCGCGATGTCCGCACATCTTCTAAATAGAATTCGCTATTTTCACGGCCGCACAAACTCAAAACAGTTCCGATATCTTGAGGTAGAGAAAACTGAGATGTCCAAAAGTGCTTAAAAAATGAAGAAATTTTCCAATCCTTCCAAATGCAAAAACGGTGTGCAACGGATTAATCTGAGAAGCCACAGTTTCTTCTTGCTTGGTTTAAAAAGAGATGTCTAATCAGAATTCAAGACAATAGGCTGCAAATAGGAAAAATGTAGATGAAGCCAACCCGCTGGAAAAAATTTAAACTCACCAAAAAAGTTCTCGGTGAAAGAATTCAAAATTTATGGGGGAAGCTGCAAAATTCGTGAGTACTTCAACAAAAAACGACGATGAAAAATAATGTGAAAGCAAACGGCAAGTTCAGATGAAGATCAGAAGCTTCGAAGAGAGGCACGTGTAAAAGTAATGAATTGTTAAACGCAGCGATAACATTTTGAAGCGTATTTCAGTAATAACTTTGACATTTTGCAAACACTTGTAAACCAGTGTATCCTCTAGAATTAATCAATACCACAACTCATCTTACATTTGTTGCACGTCAAAATATAATCGAGAGATTTTCTTGACACCATCCGCAAATTCCACTGAAACGTTTGCCATTCATTGTAGCCAAAGATGAATACTTGAAAGCTAACAAATGATGACGCTTACTTTCGAAAAATCAACACCAGTTTGCTATTATTCATGCAAGACTCCGAAGAATGGCTCGTCACAGTATTCAGAAGACATTCCTGAGAAAAAACAGCCGTACCTCTCTTCAAGCATTCGGCTACAGCTTGCCTCTCCGTTTGTAGCGATATTTTCCTCCCCAGCTCCCAAGGCGAACTCAGCGTTTCCTCAACTTCCACTCGAGGCTTAAATCAGGTAAAAGATATGACTGATATGCGAAGACTGAAACAGAACAGTGAAATGTCACCGAACTAACTGCATGCCCACTCCCAGCCTTTCAGAAAGAGCTGTTAAAAACGCTGTCAATGAACCATGCACAGTAATTGTTGCTGAAACAAACCATACGAGATTTTTCACTCTTTCTCCCAAATTCGGCAATTCCTTACCAAAATGCAATCGTCGTAGTCGTCTGAATCACATTCGTTTCTATACACAACGCATTCATCGTAACGTTGTTCATCACCTGATCTCCGAATGCCGTGTTTGTGGGCGTCCACAGCACCATCAACGGCTCTCCGAAGGCCTTTAAAATCACCTGCTTCAGCATGCTCGATCGCATTCCTCAACTGCAAAATTTTCAAAGTATCAAATGTCATGTGAGCAGTAACTGTGCGCTGTCGCAGATGAATGTGGAAAAAATCATTTTGACACAACGATCCATTTGTTGGTAAATTTTAGAAGCGCTGAGTAATGGATCAGCTACCATTATCAATCATTTCAAGAAGGCTCATGGGAACTGATGGCTACACCAGCACATATGTGAGTCGACCAAAATGTGTCAGGGCAGTTTCCGACGCAACATGCGATGCACTGTAAATTTGACTGGAATCGCAAATGACCCAAAGGTAGCTTCAGATCACGTGTGATCGTGCATAATGCAAAATCAAGCCCTGTATAGAGAAACTCAGCCGCGAACCTCCAGTTTTGAATAAATTCCACAATCAGAGCAGGAGAGGACTGGAGCGAGTCAAAGATTTTATGAATTCTGAAATGAGGTGACTCGGCAACACTACATTTTTTGCGCTCTCCATTCATGTGCAAACAAATCCCACCGTCCTCAAATTTTAGCGGGAAACTGCGATTCCGCTCATGCATGCGCATATGATAGGATAGCGATGCCAATGTAAGACTCCTGTCGGATCATTTAGATATGCAGTATCCTTCTAGCGACAAAATTCACGATGGAATCCATGAAAACTGTTGATAATGCTGTATCCTGACACTCTTAAAACCTAATTTTGCATTCGGAATTAAAAAATTTTGAAGAAAATCACCATAGAAACTTTGCGACAAACTTCCTCATTTACATAAATGAAACCATTATAACGAAGATTTAGAAATTGCATAACTAAAAAACCTCTGGAAGCGCGACGACGCCAACAAGTACGCCGCATTGCGTCACATAAGCCCGTCTTACGCCAAGTAAGGAGAACAGAGAATGAACTTTATAGAGCGATGTACTCTGAACCAGTTGGAATGGTGCTGAATCAAGCATACTCGATGGAAGAATCACCTCGCACATCAGCTGGTGGTGTTCCCACAAATGACGCTGAAGAGAAATTGAAACTGGGAGAAAGCGAGCAATTTAATGAAGGTGAGTTAAACTTCGACGAACGGCATCAGTACATCTTCCTACAGTATGCTCGCTTAAAATTTCGCCATAGAATTTGACAAGATCGATTCCCAACGAGCGATTCATAGAAACATATAGCCGACGTGCTCCGAAACAAGCTTTCAACAGAACTTCACAGCCATAGAGAACTTCAACGTTCGTAAACAATTTTGCAACGATGTCTTATGAGCTTCGTCCATTAAAATATCTCCACTAACAAGTTTGCCAAAGAAGTGCACTGCGTTTATTCCCAATCAACTCCTTTCAGAAATTCGATGTCGCTTGCTTATCGAGTTCTTCTCTTGCCACCGAACATCAAACCAAACACAGGCAATGCCTAGCCACGTGCTGAAACCCAATCGTGCACACTAGTGGAAATTTCGGTAGGGTTCCCTCGCAGAATCGGCATGATCATACATATTAGAAGAAGTCTCTGAACCGATCAACTCACGTCGTCATCAAATCGATCGATAGGCCGCTCTTCAGCGTTGCGATGAAGCCGGAACGTTGTTAAGTTCCTTAATGCTACTGCAACAGAAAATCTGCACTAGGAAACCTGCTTACTCATGAAGATGCCAAAATTCATTCACCAACACTACTTTCCAGGCTCGTCGAGTTGAAGAAATGGTGAATCGAAGCTATTTTTATCATATTCATCCAGGGATTTTTTTTAAGAACATCTCCTCCCATGCTCCCCTCTCGGCTG
This sequence comes from Toxascaris leonina, assembly GCA_022844705.1. NCBI lineage: Eukaryota > Metazoa > Nematoda > Chromadorea > Rhabditida > Ascarididae > Toxascaris > Toxascaris leonina. Next base: position 32,119 of record JAARMF010000027.1, on the reverse strand, counting down.
AAGGTGGGAAATACAGAGTGATATTTCTAAAGACTGGCAACGGTACATACTTACCGAAGTAGAACAATCTATGCTTCTGTCATCCTTTTCTCATTCCTACTGACTTCTCGAGTTTCTGTTGTTGTGCAGTGGGCATCCAAAATGGGAAGTGAAAAAAGAGCATTTTTGAACATGTCAGCACAAGCTAGCTCAAGATTGCGAATTAAAGTTCGCTTATGTTCAAGTATCAACTCCAGCTCTTGCCTTTTATGCAGGGCTAGTCTCAAGATGGAAGATAGATTGAGAGGTCATCGCTTCAAAACATTTCGATTCGCGACGCCACTCGTCAGCGATTGGGAAATGAAATGAACTGACGCATATTGTTCAAGTAAGTGGTAAACCTCCGAGTGAAGCATAGAAGTTCTGTGTTGAATTGGACCTCTTCAAATGAGCCAACGTTTTGGCGTTAGCGGCAATGCCTTCGGTACCACTGAAGCTGCCATGCCGTGGCTTCGAACTAGTGCATCGATTCCTTTGCGTGCAGAGTGAGTGCAAATTGCACTCAGTTTTTGTGCGCTTAACTGGCACAATAGTGCGGCTGATCTCAGAAAGAATTGTCGACTTCCGTGGATCTGTGAACAACGGTAGTTTCACTCCGCTGAAATTGATAGATAGTATTGGTGATATGGGCGAAAACTTGTAAAATGCAAAACTGCAATCTCCCCACCCCCATTTATGTCTCTATTATTTCTGCTGAGAACTTATCCTTGGGGCCAATTTTGCAAACGATCTATAAATGGATTAATAATTGAGCTACGAGAGGAAGCAGGTGCGGAGATCGAAGTCAGTTTTGGCTAGATGAAAACAAAGCGATATCATGAAATTTCTGAAATCGCCTTCAACCAAATAATATTTCATTTCTCTTAATCATGTTCGGTGTCCTCCATGAAGGCCGACTAGAAGAGACTACCGAGCTTTTTTATTCCACAGCTCCGTTCATCAAGGTTCCCCCATGTCAAAACCCTTCCTGCGTCTTTTGTGGAGGGTTTTCGGCGTCCAATCGCTTTCCAAGATGTTCACCTACCTAAATTCCCTCTGATTTTTCAACCACGTCATGCACGGATAACCCGCTTCCCTTTATGTCCCTTTCCATCCAAAATCGTCCATTCTTTCCTCACTAGGCAAAATCGTTAGTACCGATCAAGTTTGTCTTAGAGCCTTTCGGTTGGTAACGAATGCCGTTTTCTTTTAGATCAAACATTTTTTTCTCGTTAGCGATGAGGTTGACATTAAGAGAAGCATATCGAGTTCACTATCAGTGAACATTAGTGAAATTCACATTAGATTTTCGACAGATTCAGCATTCCGACTTGAACAGCACGTGAGCATTCCGGCCATTAATGTCGTACGCATGTCGTAGACGACTCAGGAAGAGTCAGAATGCAAGAGCTGTGTGAAGAGCCTTACCTTTGCTCATGCCCGTCACTGTCAGCAACGGCATCGTTCTTGACGCTCGCAAGTCGCATCGCCTCGGCCTTCCAACGTGCCTCACCCACTTGCGACTCCCAAAGGTGCAAGAGACTAGCACGGCTGATCGATCCAAGAAGCACTTTAGATTCTGTAACTAGTCTTAACGCATCATTTTCTTATAACATATTGTATACGAATTCCCAGCTAACACAACTACCTGTTATTTCGTTTAAAAGTCTGGATGCACTAAGCTTTCAGCGAAGCCTCACGTACGCATTCGTATTATGCGATAAGGAAAGCATGACCTCTATATGCAGGCGCTGCAAAAGGCTATGTAAAAAAACGCGATTAAAATCACCAACTGCCTACCTGGGTGGTCAACAACTGGGAAGGCGCGCAATCGAGGCATTGCAACGAGAACCTTCTGTATATCGCGATATGTGCACTTCTTGCTCAACGACACAACATTTCGTACCATTATTTGCTCGGCACGAATAGCATGTACCCTATAATGTTCTTCATTTTGCATAAGAAGCATCGAGATGTTACTTCGGAAGAGAAGTTTACGTGTTTAAAGCACTTTCTCACCTCGTTTTGCTCTTCAACAATGAGAGAGAACTTACTCGGAAGTTGCCTTTGGCATATCCGGCAGGTATGGTAAATGCTTCATTTTGATTACGCTGTCAAAAAATGACGGCTGGAATGACGAACTTGTTATATTGGCAATAACAACGGCGATCTGCAAACGAAAATAGAAAGACATATTGCACCATCACGAAGCCACCATTTTTCTAAAAATTCAGAACAATATCAGCTAAATATTTGAAAACACCGAGCGGGAATTTTGCGGTTCTTTTCATCGTTATCCTCCTATGTCGATCTGTTTTCGACCTACTTTTCTCGAGTGGCCCTGCACTTCAGTAGCGGAGTAAGTTCATTCAATGCAGCAGTCTGCAGCAAACTTAGAGCGAGCAGATCATCAGATGGAGAAAATTTGAATAATCTCATTGCAAACAGACACAGCAGGCGACCATAGAAGAGTGAAGAAATTCGATTCGTTGCTCGACAAAGTTCTGTCAAAGGAATACTGAGTCATAATGAGGAATTCTGAGAGAGGAAATTCTCCACGCAACTAGTTGAATTGTTTAGAAAAGATGAAGCGACAAGAAAACTAAAACAAGTGCAATTTAAATTTAGCAGACAATCAAATATACATCAGAGGCGACGAATGCAGAACAAAGTAATGAGCCTTCAAGTGGAAAAAACAATCAAACAAATGGACGCCAATTCCGTTTAGAGACCTCGAATGCTCTGAGTTCGCAATAGACCTTTGCAAGTGCTATTGCCCAATGGGGGAGATTCTGCAATGAGGGCACATGAAGACGCCACCCTGAGATGTGCATTTTATAGAGAGAGTCATGTTCATCTTTCACGCTTTTGGAAAAAAATTTTCTCCCATAGATACACACTGTGTGTGCATTTTTGATGCACTTAAATGCACGCCCGTATGAATACAGAAACCTCGGACAAGGAAAAGCGTTTTCTGTGCAAAGTGCCTCAATGAGGATAGAAATGGAAGCAATTACCAAAACAGGAAAGATGTGAACGATTTGCCCGGTGAGCTCGAATGTTATCATTGCCACAGATACCGTGCGCGTCACTGCTCCGCATAAGGAAGCTGCTCCTGCAATCTCCGCAAATAAACATCTGCAAGCCTCTCATATCGCCATATTTCTCTGATTCTATCGCAGATGAATGTCAAATCGAGTGAAGTGCTCATAAAGTTTACTTGCAACCAATTGGAACAGTTGAAGGTCGTCGGACGAGTGATCGGCTAATTATATCACCTTTATCGGTATCGGCATCTTCACTTACCAACAACTGCATAAATACCGGGATGAATCGGCATAAGCGGATTTCGGCGAAGCCCGTACGGAAAGGCAACTACCATCAGCTCGCCGAGCAATCGACCGATTCCACCTCCGATCACAAACATCGGCATGAAGATGCCTCCGGGGACGGGCAACGTACTTGCGACAAGTGCTAAAAAATACTGAAAGCAAAGCGTCTTCGGCAAAAATTTGTCGTAGCACTGAACTCGGCCTTAAATCAAACTATGAACAAATGCGGAAAATAGCAAAACTTAACACAAAACAATGCTCTTAGAGCCTCAAAATTTCTTATTTCTGAGGGCGCAATAAGACGCATGGCAAAATAAAGCAAACCGATCAATTTTCATTCTCCACTGAGTTCTTTTTTTTTTCAAATGGCGGTACCTCCTATGTAAATTCAGCTTCGGGCAACTTTGACCCGCCACTGAATTACTAAGAGCAATGAATGTTATAGAGGAAATACGCATTCTACTGTCACTGCCATTGGCATCAGAATCCATCTGAAAATTCTAGAAGTAATCTTGCAGCCGACAGTGATATGTGACAAGAAAGAACTTAGAAATGTGTTGACGTCATATATCAGTCTGATCATTCATTTCATCTCAGCACGTAACAACCGCTAGTACATGCCCCTCGATCTCATCCGAATTTCTCACAGCAAACAAAGAGATAAATTTAACTAACGAATCCGAATATGAACACTGTTAACTCGATGAAAATTGACTCATCGGCACTCCAACGCACTGTAAAGTTTTCGCGGCAAGCTTCCGATCGAAAGGCTGGAGCATTCCATGTACAATTAATAAAGAGTTCACGTAATGTTCGGCTGAAGACGACCTCAAAATATTCGAATATTTATGCATCAAATAATAAAATAAACGCATTGTTGGGATGTTTCACAACCATCAGGAGTTCTTGGTGAAGTGAAGAGCTTGCTACGCGTCGAGAAAGCGAAACGAATTCTGGTAGTGTGAAAGAAAATCGAGGAAAACGGTGGTATCATTGGAAGAAGAAATTCGCAGTACTAAATACATACCTGTACAGCTTCTTAGTACTGGTTGAGCAAAGCACAAATGGTCATAAAGTTTAGCTGTTATACCTGTTCGATGAGGTGCCAAATCTCGCGAATGCACATGTTCATGCATAAAAAAAATGAAATTTTAGAAAGTTCAAACCTGAGTTATCGAAAAAAGATATCTAAAAGTGAGTTGTCTAAGATCTCAGTTATTTGGAGGGAGGCGACGAGCTAACATCGCTTCTGATAGCCTTCCACAGAGAAATTAACCAGTATTCAGATAATTTCAGGATACCATGTAAGCGGTAAAATCGGCCGACGCCGATGTCTAGAAACAAAGAGAGATAAGGATTCAAAAAGAAAGGCCTAGACGTAAACACGTTACCGAACAATAACATTCTAACTGACATATACATACGCTTCCGCTGCTACGCTTGCCAGCGGGCGCAAAACATTGAGCTGAATAACACACAACTCTTAATGTTCTTCCATCTGTGTGAAAGACGCTAATCTCACCATATGGAGGCAACACACAATGTGTTAAACGAATTGCGCTAGGAGCTCTTTCCATAGAGCAAATAGCGCGCTGCACACCTATTTTTTCCAAGGATTGCGAATTCCCCAATGCCTTTGGGGAATGCAGCTGCCGAATATACAACGGATACGAACAGCGGATTAATAATGGACCGCACATTCTAACTGCCAAAGACCTCAGCTACTGATGAAAATATGATTATGAAGCTCAAGCATACTATGTGAAGGGTGTTTGCATTCGAAGCGTTGCATGTGACCTGTGGACGAGGTCTGTATTACACAAATGCACCGATCCCAACAAACATATAAACAGGTCGTTTTGAACAGGTATAGGTAATACTTGAACACGATTTAAAAGCTTCATTATTGAGAATCGCCGGTTTAAGCGCTGAAACATTTGCTGGCAAGCACTTTTCACTATATATGAATCGTTTAGAAATATGAAGGAACGCAGCCCAATGATTTCATTTCGTTTCATTTCACTGCCGTATGACTCACCTCTCCAGTGATGTATTTTCCAATGCCCCTGGGGCATGTAATCGCCGAATATATAACGGATACGAACAGCGGGTAAATGAGCCAGCTGCAAGCTTACAAAACTTAAAACCGTTAGAAGTTCTTGCATCATAAGAAGTAGCAGCTGCAACTTCTCTCACACCCAGAAGTAAATCACTGTCTCCAGCGACAATCAAACATTTGCTTTCAGGTCATTTTCCAAAAAGCCTACTGAACTCCATAATACAACCAGCAGCCATAATTCGCAGTAGATTTATGCAGCTGCTTCAGAAATGACCGCCCACTTCATAGTATATTGTCGGAACCATTGTGGTACAAGTTTGTAAACGATTGTAGCCTTGCCAACCTTTTCTGGAAGATCTTTGCCAGTTTGTTTTTTCGCAGAAATAATACCAAGCAACGATGCAGAGATATGAATACTGCACCGATGAGGCCGTTAAAGCACCTGCAGAATTGTCGATAACATGAATGAGAGTGGTCAGTGAACAAACTCCTCCCCAAGCATCGCCAAATAGTTGTTTGACAGAGTGGTTAGGCAGCTGCTAATAAATGGTCACTTACATACACTGAAATTTGGCACGAGCACAACTGTTGAGAATACGAAATGTGGTATCCACTATGATAGAACACGAAGAGGAAATTCACCATCAGACTGAAATGCGGCATCTCATAGACTCAATTCACATGCCCCAGGCGCGCTGTCTTACTAATATTTCAGAGAGGTGGCTATAGAAGGGAAAACTAGATGACAGCCTCATTAACAGAAGACACTTCTCATAAGAAAACGGTGAGATTGCTTACCCGAGCAACGTGAACACAATAAGTTCCTCAGGATAGTAGCAATCAGGCTTGAAATGAGTTTGGTAGAAAGTTGAAATAGTCACTGCAAGCATGCTGCGATAAGTGGAATACATCCTCTCTAGAGCGCTTAACTTGTATGCACAGATACGTGCAAAATGCTAACATGCTAATCAACATATAACATATTATACATAGCATTATTAATACAATGCATAGCCGTGATTTCATGCTTTTGCAGTGTGAATACCTACTTCATGCTGCTGAATAGCTGCAGCAGATAAAGTCGAAGGGGCTGGCTTTGAGCTGGGTTTTTTTGGTACTGAATTTGTGCTGAAAAAGTCAGCGATAATTGAAGGCTTGAAGATTTCCTTATGTTCCTCTTTTCGCTCAACCGAGCTTTATTTGCTATTGAAATGAACGGGACGGTGGAATGCAAATGGTTCGGAGAATATACCAACCTCCTGAGGAAATCGTACAAAGACGAAGGAGTGAAAAGAGTGTTGAGCCACAAGCCGCAGCGAAGAAACCTCTCCAGTATTCACGAACAGCAAAATAAACAGCCATAACCTCAATTGAAAACAGCACTCCTGAAAAGTCGCACTCATGTTTGACTGAGGAGCTGAACTTCCAGGGACTTTCGAGTTTCCTGCACAGAACCATTTTTTACAAAAGATCCTAAAAACGCATTAAAAAATCTATATATCAGCGACATTCCGAGAGGTTTCGTATTGGTCGGCCATGGAGACGTTCACAGAGAAACAAGACACTTTTTTGTCAAACAATATGTTGGACGTTTCAAAGTCTCAGTGGGATTTTGCAGGCATCTGAATCACTGATCGCCGTTGAAATGTGTTAATCAAGAAGAACCTCCAATGGGTGCGGAAAAGGTGCACGCCACTCCGGCGGCAAATCCCGCCGCAAGCATCTCACATCTCCGTGACTCATTCGTGTAGGCTGGCGGCTTGAAATTTCGTTCCAGGGAACTGATTAGGTGCGCAGTGATGGAACCGACGTGCACAAAAGGACCCTGAAAAGTGAGAATTGTTTCGCTCATGTGCGACCTGTTTGGAGTGCATGAACATTTTCGAATCCATGCTAAAGATTATGAAACAAGAGCATGAGAAGCTGAAATACTTCATGGCTGACGTCTGCATTTTTCTAGGTATATCGCTCAAAGTGAATGAATGTATAGCGTTGAAGTACAAACCAGCAACTAAATGCAAATCGAGAAATATAGGTGATATTTGTTCGGATAACTGCATGAAGAAATCTCACCTCTTTGCCGATGGGAAAGCCGCTACCAATCGCTAGCACTAAACCTACGATTTTGGCGATCAGTGTTCGCACTGTGAGACATCCTTTTAGCGGAACACCTTGCAGAATTGTTTTCATCTCCGGCACGCCTGAGCCTGAAAAAGGTTGGTCGATTTCACTGCTTTGTGCTTTCTATTCACTAATTTCTTCCTATTTGTTAATTTAATAATTTCGTATTATTTAAAGATTTCTTCAATATGCAATGGTGATTTGAGGAATCGCATCGTTTCTGATGAATCTGACTTTGAAACAGAAACCAGCCGCAGATGCGCTTCAAAATACGATATTGAACACCGTTCATTGTGCAAAGGTGACCTTGATGATGCATCTTCATGGCGCATTCTGCTCAACTCCTCATTAAATACTAGGGTTGTCGCACTTGTGTAATTGCCGCTAACATGAGGTGGAGTAGTCCATCATCAGCTACTCTAAATACATTTGTTCATTGGAACTTTACTGATAGCACTTCTGGGTTTAAGAGGTCAGTGGAGGAAAGCACTTATGATATATGAAAGCGGCCTTTTACGGAAACAAGCAGCGATCAATTGGAGTGGCCATGAGCAGTCATCTCTGGTAAACTGTCGCCCTGTCGATCCCTTGAGTCTATAACCGTTTGCTGCCTTCTCCTGGCCGAGAGTATCAGATGAGCCCTATGGAGCTTAAAATACAGCATGTCTTACTTCAATGATGTTTTCTTGCAAAATATTAAATTTCAGTTCTTTGCTTTTCTTTTCAATAGCACCAGTGTTTTCTCATTGTCTCTAACTTGTGGTCACTCATCTGCACTTTGTACAGCTCAATGAGTTATTTCATCGCCTTTTCCATTCTGTTCTCGTGTGGGAAACATCGAAAAATACCAATTGCCTTCGGCGAGACGAAATGTACGAAAATAACCGACGACATCATAGTTGTAATGGTGAATGTCATCCACGCAGCGTAAGTCAATACAGTGTTCATATTTGCGTCGGTTGTGGCCGATACGACGTCCATTATGCGAATATGCACTTAAACGGTTTCATCAATGATCACCTTTCAATGCAGCACTTTTGTATTGTAGTGTCTCGATGCACCATATCTCAGCCAGTGAGGTACCTATCATGGCTTATGTAACAAGGTGCTTTATGGAACAAGCATCCGCAAAATAACAGCATTTATTATTAAAACAAGCACCACATACAAAGCCCTCTTACGCACTCCATTCCGAATTCGGGTTGAAATCAGCACTGTGCTATGCAGCGCGTTGCTTCTGTGTGTCGCATCAACTAGACCAATTTTGCAAACAGCACTTTACAACAGTCGATCAACGTTTAGATGAACTTTAAATACCAGAATTCACAACTTGCTTGCTCGAAGAAGGCATATTTGGACCCCTGTTTCTAATTCCTTGAAAACTATATGCAACCGATTGAGCTGTCAAGAATAAAATAGTTGGCAATAAGCGCATTGATCACTTTAGATCGTCTTGAACAGTTCCCATAAGACCTAAGTGATATTTTCTCGATACAAATATTTCCATTCTTGCTATATTTATCTCCCTATTGGGGGAGTAAAACATAGGCGTTGCAAGCTGTTCAATTTAGAATCTATTCAATTTGTTTCAGTAAATACGTGTAAGAAAACGTACGACTGTGAAGATTGCTGATGCAGATATCGACTATCAGCGAAAACAGAGCCATTGAGGTTCCCAGTACGACCAAGAAAAGCCAGTCTTCCAAAATAAATTGCATAATCCTTTGCGGATGACCTTCAAAGCAACCACTCTTTGGTAGAGTCAAGCTTCCACGACCAACCACACTCCAACTTGATTGATATTGCATTTATTTTTAGACATATTTGTGCTCAAATCATCATGTACATCGACTTTTATTGTCCCTTTTCTTAGAGCTATTCCCTTCACTGACGGTTTACAGGCGGCCAACAAAGAAACGTGGAACACTTTTTTCGTGTAAAACCTGATATCAAACGCGGTTTTCTTCGACAAGAAGATTGGGTTACCGCACGAAACGCCAGATGCTACCTCAAATTAACGCTACCTCAGCCGACTTACAGGGATTCCGAAGCCACCACGGGCTTCGTTGACTGTGCATTTTGTTTGGAAACTCATTTGCATATTGTTCTATGTTTGAACTCCTTGAGACTGTTGGTGTTTGTGTCGACAACGCGGGTTTGTCTTCGGTACTTGCTAGGCGCAATTGAGCGCTGTGTTCACAGAGACCACTCTGCTCATTCTCGTTTCGATATCCTGATGGGCTTGACATTTCCTGTAAATAAGACAAATTCAGGTAGCATCTATCAGGGATTGAGAGACATTCCTGTTGTATTAATTTCTAGCAGCGACGTCAGAATGAAACAGGCTTTCGAGAGATTTGCCCTTATTCTGATAATGCCAATGATTGAGAGAAAAATCCATCGTTTACTTCCGGAAAGATTTTTTCTCACTTATGATTTTCCACACATTGTGCTCAGCAGCTTGGTTGCTGCCCACCAGCTTCCGATTTTCCTTGGATAGGTATGAGTTTCCAAAAACGCCGCGTAAAACTGTTTTGAAAGCGGAAAATGATTTTCAGTTGCCCACGGCACTTAGATGACAGCATTCAAGGCCCGGTTGACCGTTAGTAGACCGGACAGCTGGAGGGTCCAGATAGGGTTATGGCTGATTCCAGCACTCAATACACCTCATTTCTGCGAAGTTATTCTCTAAAGTCGTTCTTTGAAAATGTTCTCTGAATTTCTCTGAATTCTGAATTCATCACTGCATACCGTATGAGCGGGGAAGGAAGCAACTTATGGAATATAGCTACTGCTGAAATTTGCGAAATAGGAATGACAGCTGGACAATTTTTGCTGGTAGTTCAGCTAGCAACGCTATCTTTAGATGTCCTCAATGACAGTTCAGACTTATTATTCCAAGACTGTTCATCTAGAACAAAAGATGACCAGAATCGCAATGAGACCTGAATCAAGTAAAACTTAAATAGAAAGTATTGCTGATACATGCGCATAGGAATTTCGCTTTTTTAAACTTTGGAAATTCGAGTGCAATGAAATTCTTTCTACTTCCTTCTCAAAACGGAACTATATGAATACTGGCAATAACATCTGAGCATCTCAGGAAACCCTCATCGGATGATTTCCTTCACCTCGCTGTGCACGACTCATTGCTTTCTAGTTCTTTCAATACTGTGTTGCAACTCAACATCTAATATGATGTAAATATATCTCTCGGTGAGAAAGACAACTACTCTATGTGCCGATTACAACGCTCAGAGTGAACCACGAGGTCTATGTACGAAATCTGCAGATAATGAATGCTAGTAGGGCTCAATTTATGATACGCTGCGGTACGAAAAAAGGTGAGAATCGTTTTGTTCGCTGTTCAGATAGTGTCATCACCATTTAAGTGCCGCATATATCAATTAGCATCGAGAAAACTCTGCCTACGTTACAGGTTATTGATTTGTGGTGAAATGAGTTGCGCATTTCTCCTGATTGCGTGCAATCTCAGAGGCGAAACCAGAAGCTATAAAGAAATCCGAAGCAGAAAAAGTTCGCTATTCGCATCACGACATGAGCATTGGTCCATTTCAATTACACACAAAGCGGACGAAGAGAATTTCAAAGCAAAACCGGTAAATTTGCCGTGTAGGTTTTTCAACATATGAGCGAATGAACAAGAGACACTCACTGTGAAACGCTCGCCATTATTAAGCGATAGAGAATTTGAGACGACAACTCATGGCAATAGAGAATCAATGCGCAAAGTGGCAAAGTGAATTATTGAGGTGCTATTGACTTTTATTCTTCCTCAAACGATGACACATGCATAGCAGAGATGTTTCGCTTTCAGAAACGCTCATCTGCAGTGCACTATTATTGTGAATACTGTATGAATTTCACGCAAATTTCACAAACAAGCCGCTCGCATGCGCTATTTTCCTATTTGGCGCGACAACAGCGAACAAAAATGAGTAGTGCATGCAAACAATCGCATGTATGTGTCCGTATGTGTGTCTGTGTGGGTCTATGTGTAAAGATGATCAAAGTTACACTATTAATATAATGGTTCCTAAAATATGACTATTTGTTCGCAAATGCATATCTGCGAAAAAAGGCTCTAATGGCAGTTGTATCTTGTTATCCCTATCTCATAACTCACTCAATCTGGAATTTTCAAGCAACTCGAAATTTACGAGTCCGAGGAAACGCTCTGGTGCAGCTGACTTTTTGAAGTCGAATATGATGGGAACTGTGAATTGCCTCACTACAAGTAGTCTGTTCTAAAAGCTGTCCGATAATGCAGTCGCACAGAACGGTGCGCTAGTCCGCACTCTTATCTAGCGTTAAATCAGCTGAGAATAAATAAAACAACTGTTGCCGTACACCAAACGAAGAGGCGAACAAACTTCCTTCGAGAAGTTATGAAGCCATATAATGTGAGTGCCACAGTCTCAATAAAAATGCTATGCTACAAGCGCACATAATAAACAACATGTGACAGGATCGCGTTCATGTCGCACTGTATGCACGATTACCGAAAAGTTTTGGCATACCAAGTGGTCTTGCGAAGAAAGACGCTGAAGCGGAGCAGTTCAGCGAGCGGTTCAGTCAGCCACTATTACTTATGCCCTTTTCGTAGAAGGGTGTGATGAATTTGATGCAGTCATGAAAAGCAGCAGGACAGCAGTTCGCCTTCTTGAGAGATGTTTCAAGACATACATGCAACTCAATCACAATAAGTTTTCATTTTTCGACTCGGAACTGGATTATGCGCGTTATTGAATCGCACAACCTTTTTGCTGGAATACTGCTTTCGAATGTGAGCGAAGAATGATGGCAGAAATATGCCACTGCTTAAATTTCGTAGATCATACTTGTGAGCGCTTTCGAAGTCAGTGTTCGGAGCTCATCACTATTCCCCCACCTCGCCGTGGGCACCTCGTGGGGACGCCTAGTGGGTAAATGCGCCTACAAATGTGACCTACAAGTTTTGGATCGTCATGGAAGCCCTCGTGCTCAAAAAAAAACCTTGTTCCTATGGCAGATTTCTCGAAACCAAGTATCGCAGGGGCTCCGCTTGATTCCTCAGCTCCGTGAGAGATGTTGAAGAAGCGGATCCTCTCTTGGTGAATTGAAAAAAAAATTCTTCACAGAGTCATAGAAACATGAGCGAACTCACTCAGGCAGTATACGCTGAAGCGAAATGTGATGTGTAGGTGTTAGCAAAGAATTAACGATTTATTGCGAAAAAGGATACTCAAATATAACGGACTTAATGAGAAAACACAACCGAAACGGGACAGAGAGGAGCTGGATGGCCACAACGCGGATACCATATAAAGACATCCGCCCATATGCAATCAAATAAATTACCTGTGTTTGACAGATTTATAAAGAAAGCGCTGAAGTTGAGAAAAATGAGCTCATGCCGGGAGTGTGCTCTCTTCATTACTGAACCTTTTCAACAGGGATGCCCTCTGAGGATGGGACACTTGCAGATGTGATTGTCATATAATAAGAGACAATCGTGACGCGAAAAAATGTGCCAAATTGTAAACCTATATCGCAATCGCTCTGCGTATCGAAATTTTGCGAAATCTGTCTTTGCACACAGCTTGATACTGCAGTGAAGCCGTAAGTACCACGTTTTCACCGCACTTTTGGCATGGACCTTATTTAATCGGAATCATGGAAGAAATATATTTCCTAAAGGAAGAAAGTCGTTGAAGCTGTTATTGAGAAAAATTACAACACCGTCAAGCCACACATTATACTTCAACCAGAGGAAAACACGTTTCGGATGAAACAGAACATTTCTGGCTCATTAGTGAGTTATCGGAAGAAGGACAAAATGAAAACCTGCAAAAGCCAAACACTAGCTCAGGAGAAAACCGCCGCTGTGAGCCAGATAAGGTGCCGTGATGCCGTCATATCCTCCCTCATTTTTATCTTCTTTGGCCTCGAAAAAATCCATCTGATGAACGGGTACTGGTGAGTGCAAACCATGTCAATCACTTTCGGTTCCACGAGATGGTAATAACAACAAGCAACAAAAGAAAGAGTGTATGTTCAGTGTAAGCGAGAAACCATTTAGCAGAAAATTCGCGAAATACTGTTACCAATTGACCACGACGCATTAAAATATTGTGTTTTACGTTGATATCTAAGAAATTTCGAAAAGTGTGCTATGCTATATTTCTCAAACGATATTATACGGTGGTATATTGAATAAAAACTTTATAAATTAGAGAATAGTATAGATTATTGAGTTGAAACTTCAATAATTATATTAAATTATACTTTACTTTGCGCCCAGAAAACATTTAAGTATGTTATATTAGGTCATATTACGCCGAAAAGTTAATCAACTAAACTCTCTTTCACAACGACAAAATAACGACAAAGTTGTGACATGTATTATGATCGCAATCTCGGAATCGTTGTTTTTTGTTTCCATGTTTTTCATGACAAATAAATGAGCTTAATGAGCAGTGCGCATCACAGCAGCTTACTATTTCGAAAACAATCGAATTACCGTAGTGACTACTTGCACCATGCCTGAAGCGATCCCTGTTCACTAGCAGCAAGTTTGCAACAATCCACTGGCACCTATACTGAGTCATGCATGTCAACAAGTCTCACGCAACACACATTTCGGATCTCGGCGCAACTACTGTACCGAACGAGTTGCATCCTAGTGCAGTGGTGCGCAGAAATCGCAGGTTTTCAAGAATTGCATATCCACTGCATTTTCAAGAGAACACGACAGAGCGCATTAATGCGAGTCAGGGAAAAGCGGTCTTCGAATAAATAGAAGCGACTCTGAGAAGAACAGCCCAACAAGTATTTTGAAAAGTTGCCTTTATTACGCTGATTACACCAACCTCTCCCACGCTGTACCATGCAAACTGTGCAGCTGCTCAGCTATACAGCAGGGCGCATAATATTTTAAAACAATTTTCAAACAGCTAAGCTGTTTCGATTGCAAGAATTCAAATTCCATAATCTCAGACTATTAACGGAAATCTCTGCACTCGTTCATGGAAAAGACGAACTTTCCATATCCGGGAGAGAATGCTAGAGATCCAGAGGATTCCTGAGTAGGTACTATCCCCTGTGCAGTCATCTCCCAAATGTTTGTCTGCAGCAAAATCCACAACCACCAAAAAAAGTGAAGGCCTACTCTTCACACACGGAATCAATCACGCTGCTGTTTCCAGAAAAATATGTCTTTTGACTCGCTCGAGTATCTATGTGCGACTCACTTTCTTCGCAGCAACATTGCTTCGTGAGTTCATCAAAGTGAGCAATTCGTCATCCATGGCTCGTGTCGAGGACTTGCGTCGGTTTCTTCTGTCGAAATTCTTATTAGAAGCGCGTCGTTCGCATAGATGCCTCATTTCGTTTGCAAACCTGACAATAAAAAATGACAACGTCGCGAGCTTATACTGTGATCATAAAGAGACTCAAAGTTACGAAGAACGCATCGTGCTCTTGGCACTGAAACCTTGATGAGAGTGTCTTCTATTAACATCTGAAGTGGATTTCGACGTTGTTTTATCACAGAGGAGCAATAGTTCGAGCGTCTACAGATTTATTTATTGATATTCCAGTTCATCACCTCACTGATTCTAAATTCTCATGGATTTCATCAGCAATGTCGCCGATACATGAAAAAATATTTTTCATCCTTCTATCTACAAATAAAAGGCTGACGCTTCTTGCAGCGATAGTCTTCGAAAACAGTTTCCAGCGCATTCTCCAAAAAACGTATTCTTATGTAACTGTTTCTCATATTAGCGTGTGTGGAAGGCGGCAAGCGATGTGCAGAAAAACAAGCAGCCACGTATCGAACTCGATGTTCATCTTCTGGGACCATTCCGAAAGGCAACAATAGAAAGCTGTGGAGGTGAATCCCATGATGACGACCAAATAGATCTTTTGAATAACTGCTTGGCTCAGACACCCTCACTATTCGGCAACAACGCTGTTTCACGCTCTGTTCACTTAGTGATAAGATGACTGCGTTATTATTGAAGGAGGTAAATACGAGGTAGCTTTATAATGGTATTTCTGGAGCTCTCAAAACATGTCAATGCCTTTTTTTTAACCACTCGAATAAAAATACATTGATGACTTATACTAGATTCCAAAACTAGATACTAAATATTCCAAAGGAGGTTTTAGAGAAGGCCTTATTAATGAGGCAAAGTGGCATTTTGTCGCAGCCACTAAAAAGACGAAGACGAAAAAAAGAGAAGAACATTGAGGCTTCAATTGATCGATCAAATCAGTACAAGTGAATGAAAAAAAGAAGGCAGAACTGAGGATGCAAATGTGTTTAAAGTGTGACTATAGCCATACAAATTGAGCGCATTGCAAAGGTTCAAAGTAGTAAGGGTATGAATCAGCTGCTGACTCGACAGTGGTGTTTCACATTACAAAACAAACTCAGGTACAGCACTTTATACTGCGCAACACTCCTCTGCGACTTCAGCGTCGGCTACGAAGTGCTTCAATGGAGATACGGCTAAATGAGACTCTAATGTTGTATCAACGAATTTGCCAATGGAAAGCACAAAAGGTTGTTAGAAAAAGAAAACGAAGAAGAAAAAATATTTATTTTGAACACATCTAGATCGATAAAAACAAAGAGTCGATATGAAAGCAGCAAAATCGCACAAATGTTCTTGGCGATTCCAAATGACATATCACCGCATTGTTGAAATTTGGAGTGCACAAATAATGCTCCACGATTTGAACTAATTAATGAGATCGGTTTTGAGCGACGAAAATCAGATGCCTTAAGACGTCTCATGAAAACAAATTGGTATGTTGCGTCGATAATGTATGAAGGGAATTTAGCCAGAGAGATAAAAAACTCTGAAATTGAAACTAGCAATCATACGTGGTACACCGAGTGCAAAGGCAGGCTGAGAACGATGCGAACATTTTACCTGATCAGAAAAAAGCAACGAGAAATCAATGTCTGAAGGCTCACAACGAAAGTTCTATTTGCATCCGCCTGTATTCTTTCGACCCGAGCGCGGATATTTTCAGCTGTCAACTGTAAATCCAGAACATTCTTTTGCATTACATTTCTTTGCATGGCTAGATGTCTTAAACGTCGCTACACATTTCTCACATGTTGCAAGACAAAGGACACGTGAAGAAAACATATTGGCGGACAGCAGTCCACCTCCTGCTTGCAGTAAGTAACAAAACATTGCGGTGATGCTCCAAACGCCCCAATTAATCGAAGATTCACGCTACAAAACACGTCGCTATTCGAACGGAAATGGTGCAGATTCAAGTGAAATATTGTAGGCGCGTGGTTCAGCTTAAATGGCAATGCCGATGAGTTAATTCTACGCATCTTCTATACACCTACCTCTTCTCGATTTGAAGATTTGGTGAAGGTGGCTGCAGCGTTTTTCGACTGTTCTGGTCGCCACCAAACATCGTCATAGATTACTCTCAGGCACGAAGATGCCCTATCTTTTTATAGAGCGAATCTATGCGCAAACAAATTGAGATCTGCTATTCAGTATCGCTCCGGATGTTCAACAGTGATAGTAACTGATGGAAATTCCCTTCGGTCGGAAGGGAGTCCAGTTTAAAAATATCGATTGGATACCGATCGAGAGCACTCAATGAATATCGAATTTTGATTCGAATTGACCAGCATCTTTCGGTGATAAAAAATGACCCAATCTTCAATTTCAATCGACGCTGTGATAAAATTTAATTGTTTCAACGATGAGATGGAACATCATTTGATTAACAGTCACACTTCTTACTCACTTAGATACTCAGAAGCCGCTCTATCATTGTCCTCCTCTAAACTGTTGTTCCAAATCAAACGCGACATGCTCACACTTCACACTCCTTTATTCCAGCACCGACCGCACCACATGACCAGTTAATAACATGGCTAGCGTATTTCAAGTTGAACCAACTTTTAGTCTGGTCTAGACTTGAACCATGTCTACTGCTTTGATAGAGGTTGTGCGTTCCTCAACAAACAAGGCTTGAACTATCGTCAAAGCAACAGTTAAGAACAGTGTTGCTAGGTGCAATCAAAAGAAAATAGAAGAGATCATTGTGACTGTAGCAGGATTAGGCATGAATGCATTCTTTGCCGAATGGGAGGTGATAAGGTTGTTAGAAAAGGAGAGTGAAAGATAAACTCTAGGAAGCGAAACAGATGTGAAATTGTGGAGTGAATAGACCAAGACAGGTATGAAAATAAACAAAGGCATCGGCCAAATAATACACCACCTCAAACAGCCACAAACGCAACTGAACAGTTCTACAGCAACGACTAATGAATACGGAAGTAGCGAGCTACTCAAACGTTCCACTCCTGAAAGCAAATGTGAATTCCTAGGAGCAAATATTGTCGTAGTACCGAAAAACTAGAAGCGATCTCATGGCAGAGGAACAAGAAGAGTTCCAAGAAAATATTTGCATTCTTTGGTGAACACTTTCCGTCGGATTAGCTATTGTATAATTAACGTTACTAATAGAATAAAGAAAACTCGCGGTGAGCAGTGAAATAATTACACACAATAAATACGTACGAATAGAGTGAAAGAACGCGATATTTGAGCCTATGGGTATGCAGAAAGCGCAGAATACTGGGAAGCAAGAATCTTTGGGGAACCAATGAGCGATGAAGAGAAACCAGAAGACGAAGGAATGGAATAAAATATCTGCATACATCACAGTAATAAATGAATGGAAAGCACTATATCTTGAAACATCGCACTGAGATATGTTTATGCAGATCAATATGTTACCATTGCTTGAAGGCAAATGCTAGAAGGGATAAACTGAAAATCAATGCAGAAAACAATAATGATAACAGCAGATTTAGGATAGCACGAAAGTCGAAGCTACCCAGAGGTGCCACAAAGATGAGGATATTTTGCACATATTGGAAACCTCATGAGAAAGGAGAACAGGAACACGAAGTAACAGTCCTTTTGCGGTGCACAACGATGACTGCCGGCGAAGACTTTTTAAAAATTTGTCAACTATTACACCTGAGTTACTCATAGTCGGCAATATCCTGGCCATATTGCGGATATCGCCAAGAAGCACAGGCAGAGTAAACTGAGTTAGCCGAATTTACTACATCTGTGGAACTGATAACGAGGCAATTCCTCAAATATTTATTCATGTTGTCGCAAAATAACAAGACAGGAAAATTGCACAGCGTCACTGCACAAGTCAAGTTGTGGGCGCAGAACAGCCAAATATCCTGTGACTTCTCATCTGAACTCGGCGAACACGTCAAATAACGAACAATAACTTTCTAACTATAGAAACTGAGAGTCGACTGCTGCAAGACTACGTTTCGGAGCCATACGACTCCACCTGCTCGTTCGTACCGTGTAAACACAGTTATTGCCTTTCACAGTGATTGAAAGAAATGAGAGTGAAAATATTTCTTTGTTACTGCTAAGCACTACAGCGCTACAACTGGACATGCGATCGCCTTGCTCCTACTGCTCGACATTCAGTTTCCTGTATTTCAACGAAGTGTGGCTATGAAGATGTTTCTATGGCACATTGTTGAAATCCAAGCCAATTAACGGTTCCTTCATGTACTACCTGCGTTGTGCCGTCACAGCAGATGAGGTCGAGCTCGAAATGCTGATCGGTTTTAAAAAAGTATTCTAGAAGAAGCAGCATGTTCGTCAACCAACAGCCTAGAAACCTCACTAAACATCCACAGAGTCCAAAGACGGCGACAAGATACTCTCTGCGATTTTTGAAGAGGGGGCGAAACGGGATTGTTCAATTCAGACATTCACGGGATTGGATTTGTTGAACACATTCCGCGATATTTCATGGCAGCGAAAGCTGTGCAAATTAACTCATTGAAGTGCACCACTACATTGGGCGTATAGTCGATCAGATCCGATTTTTCTCTTGTAAGCTACTGCTTGATCCTTCACGCGTTTCACATATATCCAAACAATCTCGCATTTTGTTCCTTTTTGTTGCATCACATCTAATCCGAACTAGACAGTCGTACTTATTGATTTCGCTTTTGTTGTTTGTTCTTGTTCCGCAACCACTTCACACTTTTCCCAACGTTCGTTGAAATCGCCATAACTCTCACCAATATCTTTATATGGCAGGCCTGTGGAATCCTAAAGTCTTCGTGGCTGTCGAGAACGATTTCACAGCGAGAATAAGATCGCCATCATATTTGTTGCACCACTACTCTTCCAGTTACAGCCCGAACCATCGAAATCAAGACGACTTTTGTGCCGTAAAATTTGAACGTGTGAGGAAACTGGCGGAAGATGCAATAATTAAAGAAAAAAGAAGCCGAATTCGTATCAAAAGGCAAAAATAAAAATCAAATACAGGACTAGGTCAGAAAAATTGAAAGAGGAAATGGATGTTTTCAAGATCCGAATATGGCGGAAAGAAAATATGAAAAGCGATGACTACACAAGAGAAAAGCAAACAATCATTTGTGATTTCGGCAGAAAAGCCCTACCTCACGCTATCTGCTGTTGAGCGTAAATTGTCCGGACCGGACGCATTTCCGTCGACTGCTTGAAGAAAACTCTCAAAACGTCAGCTGCCACATATTTTAGACGAATGGCAGCAGGAAGTAGAGTGAAATTACAGCGCTTGACTTCCATGACTTTTATCGCAAGCTATATATAATAACATCATCGTATCCTCCTTGCTCAAATTTAGTCAGAGAAAGATGATCAATAACATTTGGCAGTAGCGGTCGCCATTGTGTCTCGAAAAATTTTCGGGCAACGGACGCTGCAGTAAGGCAAAACAAGACTACCACAACAACAGTAAAAAAAAAAAACAGGGATGACGGTACAAGCACAGTTCTGGCCCAAACCATTCTAGCCCAAAAGCAAATTAGAACAGCAGTATTCCTGGTTGTGGAAAAAATTTCGCGTATCAGCACAATTAAGAACGAACCATCAACTGCATTTGGAAACAACACAAGCACAACTCTAATACCGATGAACTCGATAGAACTTAGCTGATACAAATATTTGAAAAACCAATTTTCAGAGCAAATGACAATATAAAACACACATTTCGCTTAGAACACCGATTAAAGGAACAACCTTTCATTCAGACAACTTCGAACAACTGCAGAGAAATGTTTTAACTGCTCTGAAGCGTGATACGTTAACGCTGTTGTCGTTCTTCTCTTCTATTCTCTCTCACCCGCCCAGCATTCACTTCCGCCTACCTATGCAGTAGTAGTTCAACAAGTTGCAAGGATTTCAACAATCACCTTATGTTCGTTCTTTTAAACTTGGAATACTGCAGCTCACTGTGCTTCGCTTTGGCGGTAGCGCAACGGATAAGAAATATGCCAGAGTACAGGTTATGCATACGACGTTTCACTCAGAAATACTATAACGATCGGAAAGTGACATCCGATAACGAATCGAAATTTGCTGAGACCGTATGCATTTCGAAAATGTTGGTAGGTCGCTGACTGAGGACGCTCGGACAAAACCGAATTTCGGTTGCAATCGCAAAAACGTAAAAACCAAAAATGAAATTCAGTCTGTGAAAACCCACTTAAATTTCGGTTTTCGACAGCGCTGTTAGTAGTTAAAGTGCACAGTTGAAGACTTACAAACAAAAAGTACTTAATATGGCGTTTGCATAGGACCAATCCACAGATGCTGAAGGTATTCAGATTGATTTAGATTGATGCCAAACCTGTCGGTAATCCAGCGCAGAGATTTCCAGCTGCGTTTCTTTATTATCTACTCTAAGTTTATGAGACTGAATAATCTTGCAAAAACACTGTAAATGGCATTCTTTGATACTACCGATTTTACGCCAAGAGTCTTCCAAAGGTAAGGAAATGAATTGTAGCTTCCACGCGTGCACATAAGAGTTATATCTGCCGAGTTTAAGCAAACCTCGAATTCTTTTATTTGGCGTAAGAACAGATATACCATGAGCCTGACATGGTTGAAGGGGTTTGCTTATTTGCTCCCCCGGTTTATAATTGCCATTTTATGAAGTCGTCTAAGAGGTACACCTTTGGGAAAATGGTTTAAAAAGGCACTACTTTGTACGCTCGATTCACCTGGCATTCTGGATCAACTATTAAAAAACGGCAATTGCCTCCATTCAACTCAGCGTGGTTTTTACGCTGAACAATAAATGGCTTTCATTGATGCAGAAAAAGCCATACTTATGTATCGATGATTGCCCCATTAGACACACATTATAGTGACAAGTGATATATGAAGACATCCTGAAGCAGCTTTCATTGATTTTATCACCATATGTATCCGCTGCATAAATACGCCACACGCACAACTCAAAGCTTAAATCACTGCCCAAGCAGTGTAGATAGTGCTGACATTCCCTGAACCTCTGATAGCAGCCTCGTGGGACACACTTCACAAAGAAGCGAGAATCTCGACGCACTCATTAATTGGTGCGTAAATCATTGCCACACCTTGCAGTTTGCGAACGCCCTACGCTTCACAATTATGAGGTAGAACTCGGCTTTTCATGTCCCATTAGACAACAACAATAATGCTCTAAGGAAGGATTTGCTCGACGCCATATCTCAGTGAAAAGTGAAGCCACTTCGAATGATATCACCAGTTTAGGCATCGTTCACCCCATTCATTCATTTATGCGAGTGATCTTATAAGCTTGCTTCAAGTGACACGAACCTCTTCATCTACAAGACATCACTGCTTCGACTCACCAACTCTTTGCACCATTAACGGTAATTACGTGTGTAATTAGATGAATTTCAAAGAAAAACCTGCAGTTTTTAGGAAAGGCGTTATGATGTAAGACAATTTTAGGCACGAATTCCGGCAGAGGAAAATATTTTTAATATTACCGATAGAAAGGAATATAATCATTTCAGTGTCGAAGTTCATCAAGAAACTTTGAGCTTGATTTAATCAATTCATATTTTTCTTTTTTCTTAACAACTCATGCAAACAGTTTTGGTCCACTTGTTGACTTGTCATCTCGAATGAAATATTCTGTTAGAGAATGAACGCAGCTGCACTGACGAAAAAAAGGTGCTAACAGCTGCAATGCCTCATGCCTCGCGGTTTTACTATGGATGATTATTTTGAGCCGAAATTATCTTAAGAAAATGATAAACGAAGCGGGATTATGAGAACGATTCTAAAAGCAGTTTCTGCAGATATGTCTATTTCCTAAGACTTCGAGAAAGAAATTTAACGTTCAAAACTGCTCATATTGAGGTCAACGGCGCTGCCAACGTAGTTGAACTAGTTAGCGCAGCACAACTCTTCTTAACGATATCGTTTCTTCAAACGCTACTGGAATAATCCTTTCGATATTCGCGATTAGTTCCTTTCCTCTAAAGTGACTTTCAGTTTTGCCATCTAACGTTACTTTGAACAATACTTCATTTATGCCAAGCTCCAACTGCATCAGCATATCTGCAGGCTCACAGCGGCTGGCGATGTCGCTTAGAAAAATAGAAATTATAATCCACCAACCAATCCAATTACGTATGCGACACCTTCAGCTACAATATTTGAAATTTCATGCTAAACTTCTCGCTGATGATCCAAATAAACGAACATGTTTACAACTTGCTCATATCAGTTCTTCTTATGCCATAGTGAACTCTCTTTACCGCAATTAGCAAGAATGTAACAAATGTTGCCGAAGTCGCTAAGCGGAAGAAGTTCACGTAGGTTATTAAAAGGAACTGCCATAAAAGAAGCTCATATCTTAGCTGAAGAGAAAATCAGTGATAGAAAAGAGCGCCAAGAAGTGCCTTCATTATACAATAATCGGCACTAGTTTGCAAATGGAACAATAATTCAGCAACTTCAGAGGCACTATAACCAAGTTCAATTATCGTCTCCAGTAATCCAATAGGAATTGAACATGACACTCCACAGCCATCATTAAATTCCTTCTCATAAACAACCCATTCAAAGAATCCATCAAATGAAACAGATTGAAACAACCCCATTTTAAGTGCCCACTTGCACAGGCTGCTGAGCGTTTAAGTGAGCAACGCTGCATTGTTGGGGCGAGTCAACGAACTGCACTGCACTTGATGGGGTTCTTTTTTCCGCCTTTCGACGCCGACTTATTCACGGGTCGTCAACACAGCACCGACTCCTACAGCAGTTAACAGGGGCATTTCTTCGTTCTTCAAACGTAGTGCAATTCGTGCATGTGAGTCTGTATAGTGCATGACACTGCACTTGTTTTCGACTTGGTGCTAAAATCTTCTGCTGGCTATTAGCAGACGAACTGCACGCTACATTGAGGCTGACCTTTGAGCTTAGCGAGCTATCATCACATCACCAGCAAACTCTCTCGCAATCAACGGTAAGTATTCTTCATTTTTCTCAACAGTGAGAGAAACTTCAGAGAAAAAGACGAATTTTCGACGAGAAAATATCAAAGGTAGCTAAAACATAATTGGAGAGTAATGAAAGAGGAAATCATCATCGACATCGTCATCTTCACTTAGCACACTGATGGTTGTGATCATCGTATTTATTGATGTCATCGTATTCTTCAATCCGTCTCTGAGTTTCATGCAAATGGAAACAAAATTCAGAAGTGACTATTCCAAACGTGGGAGAGAGAAATTTTCACATAGCGACCTTTTCTCCTGGTAGACCCACACATAGAAACACTCCACATCCAAGGTAATTTTTAATGGTGTTTTCGAGAGTGAAAAGTGCTGAAGAAAGTTCACATAGAGGAAAACTTGTGTCGATCGAACAACTTATTTCGGGACACAACTAATCGTGCGCCTGTCCACTGATGCCTTTGGCACAACAGTCTGTTCCTCCGCCTCCCCTCTTCCTCAACCCAAGCCCACGGGAAAGACTTGGATTGGGAGTACGAACATATTATGCGTGTTACCGATAACACGCTCACCGCTCCGCTTCCCGCATTAGTGCGGCTCACACTGAACGCATAACTCATGTATTTCCGACACAAATAGCTCATCTATGTAGATGTGCTTCCCCTATCAGCTTTTGTCCCACACTGCTACCCTGGCCAAAGATGCTGTTGGAAATTTGCCAAATCAATATCTTCCGAGGCTATGAACGTTCTCACCATAAAAGTCGGGACTTGTCACCAAAGAAATGGTCGATGGTTTGCGCACGGATTTATTGGCACATTGGAAGAACGGAGTAGCACTATAAATATATTCACAAGTAAACGCTCTCGTGATTTGAACAGGCTGTCAATTTTCCGCTGTTTGTTTAGACGAGGCATCAACAACTCGCACAGGAGACGACGCGAGATGGATAGAGATGCAGAGGAGGTGAGGTGATTCTCGTTGCGCTGTCGACATTACGTTTTGCAACGAATCGAGTTTCGAACGTCGTTCTGCGTTTCCGTTTCACTCGTTTTTTTTTCTCGTATGGGAAATTACTTGTTGCTTCTTATGAATGCAGTTATTACGAGCTAAACCTCTTCGTAGGCTGATTATTCCAGTTCCGATCGTAGTTGTTGAAATTCCGGTGTCGTAACGACCATTCATCCGAGGTACGAAATGGAAGAGGAAGTGGCGCAAAGTTGTGTCAATTAACCGTTAAGAGTCTACCCCGCGAGGCTATGTATATATTTTCCAATGAGATTATCTGTCGTACACATCGCTTTTGTGCGCAAAACGACGTTTTCCATGCAAATAGTAGTTTCAACAAAACACAACCGTGTTGCCAGAGTTTCGTTGCTGTGAGGTGTTTGTTTTTAAAAGTTGCCTGCCATTGTTTGCTTTTCGGCTCACTGTCGAGCACCTAGAAGTGGCATGTTACTGGTGTTGTGGCTTTGTCATTCCCATCACGTATTCAGACTGGCGCACAGTGCTGTTTATACGAACGAGGTTCTGTAGATGCTTGCCCTTTTTTGAGTAAAGTTCTGAGTTGCTCCTTCTTTTCCTCCCCGAACAGCGCGGTCCGGGATAATAGTCAAACACTTTCGATGCAGTCGGTTGGCTGCAGCTGACAATCGAAAATTTCAAAAACGCTCTGGCCTCCACTCCTCGTGGATACACTGCTGTTGGCATCAAACCTGGCCCGGAAAATTTTTCGCTGAGAAGCTGTAAGAGTACGGAGAAAGCAGGTTTCTTTTCAATGCTCGAATTTAAAAATCCGCAACGTTTGCCTTTCAGGCTCATTGCCAATCAAGGCCAGCCAGAAATTTTCGAGGAACCGTTAAAGTTTGGGTCCGTGCTCCGAGAATTTCGTCCTTTCCGAGCTCAAAATAACTGTTGGCACAAAAAGAAAAGTGAAATGCACACCTTATAATACAAGCGCCTATGTTCTCTGACCTACATTAATTACAGCCTTGTTGTGTCAATGATTTCCATCCCTTCGTCAGCATATTACCAAATTCTGGGAACTTGAATTGCGTCGATACAACACGGCATGAGCCTAGGCCTAAAATCATTGTAGCTGCAGTCCACAGAGCGGTAAAGAGACGACTGCGAGGCAACAGATGGCCATTGCCATTGCGAATTTGGCAGTTTAGCACCGTTTTGCTTGGGAATGCTATTTTACGAAGCAGGTAAACAATATTTCGATGACGTATAGAGAAAACGCTTCTTGAGAACATTATTGTGCAGAGTACGGTTTTCCTGCTCTTCAACAACCAGCATTTCATAACCACTGATGAAAGAGGTCCCATGACCAGATAACGAATCCTGTCAAGGAAAAACTTGGAAGGTCATGTTAATGACCATTGTAAAAAATTGTCAAGGGGGCATTCCGGCAAAGCAGCTTTTTCTTTTTTCACGATCGCTAGGAACGGGCCGCACATAAGCTCCTGGCTGTAACGTGGCCATCATTTTCTGTAAATTTCTTGTTGAGGTATATTCGTCGCGGCAGCATTCGCTCTGTTTACGGGATGCAATCAGAAAAATGGAAAGTTTTCGCGGGTGGAGAAAATGAAGTAACTAAGCGTTGAATAGCACGGCGGCATACAAGGACAGTACGATGGGTTTTTTGCCTATTGCCTTCGAACAGCTCATTCTCCAGATTTATGAAACTAGAAATTTTTCCAGCTGTCCACTTTTGATCTCTCAAACAGTGGGACCTCCTAGAATTATCAGGCTTTAGTCCCAAATTTTTCATTGCATCCGGTGATTATGACTTCCTTGGCAGTGATGCTGTAATCTTCAACACAGGTTCGATGATGCCTGCGTTTGATGGGCTTATCTGTATAAATTCGTAAGTTCTCCTTGCTTCCTTCTAGCATTTCTTCCGTCGAACAAGTTTAGCTTTTTTGTGGATTGGCATTTGCAGTAGTGCATTATGCGACGATTATGCCTTCAAGAATCGCGGCCAAAATAGGAAACGAATTTCAGCTTCCCCCTTCTTACCCCTCCCCCATATCTTTTTCAGTCCTCAGTCGGAGGCGCACTAGCTGATTATGAAACTTCTCGCTGCCATACATGGAAAAGTTATATTGTTGACGTGCAGAACCATTAAATGAGGGTGCTGAAATTCTCACCGAGGTGAACAGAACACATAACTGAGAGCGTGTGAAGAAAAATGAACGCCTGTAACGGTTGAACGAAATAATTTGACAACTAATGTGTGGTGCAGAGGCCAATGTGGGCAGATGAATTTCTTGGGAACGGCTAGTAATCTCAGATTACCGTTAACGCTGAAAATGCTTTTTTGGGAATGCTGCTATTCCGCTGGGATACTTCTCCTGGAACGATTATGCTTGCATAATCTATCCATCAAATCCCTCTTTCGTAAAGACAATGCCAGAACACTGAAGTGTAATCCGAAACTTTTGCTGAAGCAGTGAAACTTAGTTTCAAATATCATCAACGTTGGCAGAAAGGGGAAGAAAACAGCTGATAGACTAAGCAAGACGCTGAGGTCGCAGGTTCACTGTCTTTTCATAGCTATAATTTGAAACAGATATCTGTCAGACGTAAGATTATTCGGCTGAAATAACACCCATAATCTCGGAAATACTGTCATTACTTGATAGTGATGTTCTCTCTTTGAGATGTCGTTTTTTGGTGCGTTCTTTCCTCCCAAAGTCAAATTCTGGCTGACACACAAATCTTCATGCACACGTTGACATCACTAGTACATCTATCTTCTCATCTTTCCAATGATTTCAAATAATGACGCAGGAAAGCTGTGAGAAATTCGGTTATTATGTGGTAGACTTCCAATGACTTACTAGTCCATTACATTTACGCAGCAAGTGTTTATGTGACTTGTTGACATCGTAATCTTCAATCGCGTATGGTTCGTTCGTCATGAGTGAAGCATTTGTATTTCACAATTAGTGTCGGTTGTTGTAAAGCGTAGCCCTTAATCTGTGCAAGAAAAGAATTGGGGCTTATTAGCAGGTGATGAATAGCGAGCAGCTTCAAGAGTGGTTAAGCGATCTGAATACGAAATGTAAGCGGGATGAAAAGGCTCTACAAGACTTGGATAGGAGTCGATCTGTTCTGAGCCAAGAGTCGCGAAAGACGCATCTTCTCATCGCCTATATGGCGTGCAATTATGCGGACATCGATCTTACACAACCGGTTGTTGCACATCTGCTCGCCTGTTACTATCGTGGAGGTATGGCTAAATTTATTGGCGAAGTTGGTTATCTATACGAGTTGACGTTTAACGAACGCCTGGATGGCAAAGAGCAGTCCAGTGAGCATTTCGGAATGCGGCGCTTAAAAGTACAGAGACTTATACTTCGTTATCCACGTAGTCTTACCGATTCGAACTCGTGCTTGCATGGTTAGATATAGGTGAAACGCAAAGGGTTATCGAAATCTTTAGCCGTCGTTTAGCTAAGTTAAAGCATTTCGGCGTTGTTTTTGCTGTTTCCAAACTCAGATGACTAATTTATTTCATATGAACTCGCTGCATCATTTTCAGGTGTACTGCGGTACTTTGCGCTACAGTTTGTTCCGTCGTTCATTCATATTTATCTTCTGGCATTGGCAAAGCGTCAAAAGAGATCCGTGTCGATGCTAGAGACCTTCTTCATGGCAGTATACAATGAAGAGATATTGGCCGGAGGGACAGGCTCAGCATCCGCTTCAAAGAAAGTTGAAGAGGTTGAGGGCTGGTTTATAATTCTTTTTCACTGATGAATGAAACACGTATATTCATCGTCAAGTGCACACTACAGTGCAAAGAACTTAAAAGGTGAACTTCCGCTCAGTTCATAAGACTGTTAGAACTTTTGTAGCAGTTTAATTCTTATACTGCTTACTGCGTTCGTTAAGAAACTCAGTAAATCGTCCTATTATGCCGTGACGATGCTGGAATGACTTTTCGATTACTTTTCTTTTTCTAAGCAGTAGTCGCAGTTTTAGATAAGAATTCCATCGGTTCGCTATCCGAGCGTATATCACGATCCTAAGAAGCTCACCTCCACTGCTGAATTGATGCCTCCAAAACCCGGTTCACCAGCCTTTGTACAGGTCAGCTTTTGCGTATTTAAGGTGAAATGCTTATAGTTTTGAATGATCGTGTTAGCAGAATTCTTTTTCGCAGTCCGATCTTAATCGATAATCTCAATCGATCTTAGTAGAACTATCACAACCTCTCCCTTTCCGCCTCATGAATATATGTTGCCGTCGCTGCCCATGGTCAACTATCTTGGCTTATTGGAGATAGGGGATTGCCTTCGTAATTGTATGATGGACAAACCCGAAGAATCGCCAAAGGTATTATTGCCACCGTTGTACAGAGGAAGTTTTTTGACGAAGCGTTTCGATAAGAATCTTAGGTGGTGACTGAGGATAGTAATGACTGTCCTTCTTATAGACCAGTTCATCTTTCAAGCCGCACGACGTAGTTTCACAAAACCCATCTAAAACTTGAAACTCATTTTGGCATCTTCTCTCACTTTTCTATCTCATCATGACAGCTACGCGCTTGTGGTGGGTGATTTTGGCATTTCACTTGTCTGGTAATTAAACTGTGAAGAAGGTGAGCAGCTTGTTTTTAACATTTTGTTCAGCAAACCAACATTACATATCCCTTTTCCTGTTTTCATCATCAGCTTAAGAAACTTTAATTGTTTGCAGATGACAGTAAGGATAGGCCCATACGACTCCATTGACCACCTTACGCCGGAGAACAGACACATCGTTCTGACACGGCTGCTTAAATCGGTTGCTGTTTTTGCAGTCAGCTTCTAATTTCTACTTTGTCACTATGGTGTCACGGACTCTTCTGAGATATGTCCACGTATATTGCACAAATGCAATATGTGTTGCGCAGATATATATATATATATATATATATATATATATATATATATATGCAGTTGACCGTCGGAAGGTGTGTCGATAAAATATTCGAACGAAAGAAAGAAAAGGGATCGAGGTTATCCGATCGCGTTATTTACTGAAATATATTGTGCGACAAAAAAGCCTTGCGTAAACAGTGTTAACTTTTTTAAGTTCTTTCAGAATCTACAAAATAACAGATCATTTATTCGGAACTGAACACGGTTAAGTTGTTGAAGGTTTTCTGCTTCACTTGTATCTAGATGCATTCAGGTGAACGGCTGCCTGTATAAGCTTGCCCAAGATGTAATCTGCCGAAGTTTGTGCCTTAGTACGTTGGCGCTTTGCCAGAGTGGATTCTGCTTCCCTGAAAGTGATTTTCGATCGCGATTTTTTGGTATGGACGTGTCTTCTGAGGTCCTGGACGACTTTTCAAAGTAAGCTATCGTTTATCTGGCACTTTGTTATGTGCTTGGTAGTAAGGTGGCTTTCTTACGATAGGCTGGGTTATCGCATGGATTGCAATGTTTTTGTAACGATTACGTTCCTCTGCTTATGAATTAGCTCCTTCTTTCTATTATGAAATTTTTGTGACGGTTTCCATCGGAATTCAGGGCAGCATCGAACTGGAGCCCTCCAATCGTGTGAGCACAGTGTGGATGTGGTTGTTACCTCTAAAGTCAAAATATGCCGAGTGGAAGTCGGTCGTTCACACTCGAGAAATTGATGATGGCGACGTGGACAATCTGCTTGGCCGTTGCGCTTGAATCCGAAAATTATTCACAGGAGATGGAGCTAGTTCTGTAAACGGCTGATGCGCTTCAGTACTTAACAAGAAAGCCGACTAATGATAACTGAAATGGCTGAAAGCTCAGCAGTCGTGCGTGTTGCAATTCATTCTGTTTTTGAGGTTGAGCTTATGACACCCGCTGTTAAGTGTCTTTTAGGTTGTATCGTAAGGAGAACTGAAACAAATTAAACCAGGCTAGCACGTCTTACTAGCCGCTTTGATTCTCCCATAAGCATGAGAGTGCAAGAGAGAGCCCTTCTTTCAGAAAGCCGAGGATACGGCTCTCATCGCAATATCTGCTGGAAGCACTGAATGGAGTTTATTTTGCGTTGTTCAACGGTGCTGCAGATCTGGCCATTCGCGCAATTGACTCCGTCCATCAGAGGGCTACTTACGAACTCTATGCTGATGTTATTCTTGTGAGGCATTATTATCCCCCATTCATTCCATCGTGAGATGTGCCTGGCATTAGTGAAGTTTTAAACTTCCTTGCTACTGAACTCGCCTTTCTTGCTGTGAATACCCGTTTTCCCATCGGAAGTGCACGAGAATTTTTAAGCGGTCGTCACGCTTTGTATTTTCGTGTCGTTGTTGTGAGGCATCTGTTTGACATGCGTACGTGAGTGAGTAATGGTTAATGCGTGATGCTTATCCACAGTTACTGCTTTTGAAACTCACTTGTGAAGATTTGTTCTGAATGGAACAGTAGGCCGGATATACGTTTTTCTTCTTGATTTTTGAAAGGTGATTCCTTGAAGAATTCTGAAACCTTCAAAATGTGACCTAGTTTTCCTTTTTCTGAAGTTTTGGGTGGAAAAGAGCAATCATCTTTTTTTCTGTACTCTTGAAGAAGCATAACCAAAAAAGAGTTGCTTTGAAGACCGACTTTAATCAGAGCTGTGCTATATGAGTCATAGCAAAGCATTTTTCGCTTGTGGCCGCCGGCAGAGGTGAACAGTTGCAGGTGACAAATAGTGTTCGTAATTCGCTGCTGGAAAGCGTGCTCGTAAAGGGAGATGAGTCAATAACAATTAGAAGGTCGAATTTCGGTTATGTGGGAGATGGCAAGCGTAGGCGCAGTGAGATGATAACGAATGCTTCGTTGCGCGTAAAGAAGATGCCTGAGGATATATCTGTGCTCAGCGACGTGGATGATTCGACGCCTAGGAAAGAGTCTTCTTCGTTCGCCGACGGTATCCTCCTTTTGTTGTGCTTGCATAATCGAGCTTTCACTTCGAGTAACTAGAGCAGAATAGTACGATAATTTATTCGGTGTGCAGCATATGATGCGTGTGCTTGGCATTAGTGGGGGGATCGAAGGTGTGAGTGGTGCTACTGCGACAGATCATGCATAGATGATCTCTTCGCGTATCTGGGGTGATTGCGGTGTAATGTTTACCTAATGGAGTGCCCACTCAGTTCTTTCTCGCAAGCTGAGATATTCACAGCTTACAGCCGTGCGTTATCGGGTAATACATGTATTCGTCTAAGCCTATTTCCAATGCAGGCATGCTGTCATAGATCTTACAGTGTTG
>JAARMF010000026.1:206261-233437 GCA_022844705.1 Toxascaris leonina | reverse complement strand
AAAAGGCCCCCCCCCCCCCCCCCCCCCCCCCCCCCCCCCCCCCCCCCACTCATGGCACAGTATGGGCCATTTGGGAATAAAAGAGTATCCGGTGAACTGAAGCAAAAATTTTGCACTATTAAGTTCTTTTCTTTGAGACAGCAAACTTCAGTGGGACAAAGCCTGCTTCTTTTGAACTAGCATTTAATTTTGGAAGATAATATATCACTAAATAATCTCTTCAATTTGCAAACGCTGATGAAAGATTGCAAAAATATCAACACACTTTCTCAGTTCAATTCCAAATTTCTCGACGATAAAATTGAACTTGCGCACTTGGAACAATAGCAGTGATCACTTATAAGTGGCACTTCAGTGCTAAACTTAAACCACTTTCACAATCGTCGATTTCTAGACGACTGATGTAACACCAACATAGCTGCTTCAATTCTGCCTCAGAAATCACGCAAAACAACGAGACAACATCAGAAAAAAGGAAACAATGCAAACATAAGCAATACCATAGTGCGCAAAGTAATTGCAGCAATCTGTCCGGTCACAAAGGTTGCAATAATTTGCGAGTTTCAAAACTCAAACAATTCTATGTTGACAATATACGTTCGTAACCAATGTGAAACAATAAACAAAACGAAATGAAGACGAACCCGAGGAATGCCTCCGGAGACATGGTTCCTGGTTTCATCGTTTTGATCGCAACCTCAACCATGCCTCGCCATTTGCCATACCATACATCACCAAAGTTGCCGTCTCCCAACTTGCGTTTCAGCTGAAGCTGATTTCGCGGAATCTCCCAGTTCTATAATCAAGACTCTTATACTGAAGCCAGCTGTATGGTAAGATGATGGGTAAACGTGAAGGCATGTACGGAGTGAAGAATGAAACAAGATTTTTTTTTGTGAAGGTAACAGTTTTGTCGACTGCCCACGTAAGGCACTGCAACGAACTATCAACTCCTATGTTCGTGAGAAAGCGCATTTCACAAAAAAATTTTCAGCAAAATTCATGTCGCATCAAAAATCACGAAAAGCAATGAGACCACATAACAGATCATGGACAACAACCTGTTGGGTATCGTGTGAGAGATCGGGTCGTGTTGGTGCAATTCGGGGTGCCGGGAATGACAATTGACAACAAAGACCGTCGGCAACTTCTAAAAAATGTCCATCCACAATAATATTAATAATTATTCCGCTCATCACAGACCGCAGAACGGAAAATTTTTTGCACAGCAAGGTTCCACTCTTTTCAGCGTCAGAACATCTTTTGCAATGGATACGTCGACGACACGAATTCTAATATCCCGCACCAAATTTCGCCCATAACTTGCTCGTTGAAATAATAGTGGAATCATTGCAGCAGCAAATTCTCATTTAAAGTTGTTGAGGTATGCTTTTGTGAGGAATAATATTGCAATGAGCACAACAAATGAAAATGAGTGTTGGATTGGTTATTAGCCAACGTTTAGGAATCGAGCTGCAACGCCAATGACATGCCTCAAAGTAAAGCAACAACAAGTGACACAACAATTACGTTCTAATTCTACTTAAGCACTGATCAAAGACCTTAGTGTTACGATGGCATCCAATTGCGATTCCAGCACAGAAAGCCATATATCAACTTCTTTGCTGATAAAACATTTTAACTCTGTGATAACCACATACTCCCATCCCAACACAACTCTGAGAGTTCTTCCAAAATAAACAAAATGAGTAACTTTTCCTTCTCTCTCCAAGTGCATCCTGCTAAAGAAATATTCGCCTAGATCGAATATTGCACTAGCTGCTTCACCATTGAAGTATGCCAAATCAAATAAAACCACTTCGAAAAGAATGAAGATGGAGGCAAAAACATGGCAAAAACAGGAAATAAATAAAAAGTGGATCGGATGCGATCCACCACTTTGACAATCGATGAAAGTAAGCGAACTTTTCAACAGGAACAATACAACACTTTCGACTATATTCGAGGATAATCTGATATCAGCACAACAGCGAGCAAACCAAACGTGAACCATACCCGAATAATAGCTGACCAGATCACGAAGCGTTGCAAATGTTCTTCTTGCAGTTATGAAGAAGCCCGCATCACCATCCAATCTGCAGCAAACTGACTGTCAACATAACGGTGATGAACATCTCGAAGGACTCATAGCTATTGCTTCATATATTTAATCCCGTCACCGATACCCTATTCCAGCGCCAGGTAAACAAAACTATACATATATGATATGTTATGCAGGCCACCCTTTTCATGCCCTTGAAGCAACGGCCGACGAACGAAACCAAAATCCATTGTTTGAATTGTGATGAGATAAGCATAATTATCACTCGACCATCCATTCCCTTCCATGAAGCTTACAGATAATGAAAGCGTCGAATGGTACAATGAATAATGATAAGATTTTTCCTCTCCTTCTACTCGTTCATCTGCCCACTCCACATGAGTTATATGCGTAGACAATTTTCAGAGGCGAAATACTGCGCAATTAGATCCTTTGGAACAAAGATCAATAGGCAACTAAATGTGCATTATGTAATGAGCACTAGTGAAAATGAATGGAAACTGTCATTATCTTTAAAATCAAGGGTACCAAGTCGGGATGTTTATAACGTTCAACGTCGAAATTCTTCTGAAAAAATGAAGCAAAAAAATTTGCTGCCAAAAAGTCAGCAAAAACTGTTGTTCACCACACCCGTATTTCATGTGAATAATAAGCTCGGACTCCTGACTTCATAGTCAATACCCCATATGAGGTTCCCAGCAACACCTCATATCAGGATGGAAATCACCTCAACACGATTCAAAACACCACAGAGGCACACTTGTGAATGTTTGCGATATGGACCTTTTTATGACACTCTGTAAGATTGCACTTACGCCAATACACGCTGACTGTATCACAACACTTAGGCATTTAAACACAACAAATGCCTCTTCACGAGCACGAAAGAATTTAACTGTGAATCTTTTAAAAAAAAAAAAAAAAAAAAAACGGCGATTATCAGGCAAGGGAACACTCGTGGTTGCCAAGCAAAAAAGTGAAAAACACCACGACGGACAATGACTGCCAATCATTTCGAGAGCAAGAAATGGCACAACGACGCAAATTGGACTTGCCTTCGGATTTTGTAATGTTTTACTGTGCCTCCTCGTTGGTCGTCAGAGTCGCGAATAGTCAGCGCATATTCGCGAGTATCCGCCTCACGTTCACGAATTAAAAATGTTCCCTTTGGTAGATTACTAGCCAGCACCAATCGTTCGGCTCTATTGCGAGGTATCCTACCCGCAAACCACCTGCAAATGCATACTTTCCATACTACCTACCACTATACTCAATGAGAACACGCGTGTTCTGGAACACTTTTCAAAAAGAAGCCAAGTACGGAAAAAACACAACTAAATTCCTTCAGAATATCCGAAATGTGTTGCTTTGTTCTTGTTTTCCTTGAGTTCTTTTTAAACTGCGAGTATAGAATCATAAAAAATTTCGGCCTATCAATCAAAGAAACTGCGCTACTCATACTGAAAACCTGCCTGTAAACAGCCGCAAATGATTATATACGAAACTACAAAACATTACGTCACCTATCAGTTCTTACTCTCAGTTTTAAAGCAATATTACCAGAACATTATCAACTGCTAAAACGTTGCGACAACGAAATCGCTGCACTCCATTTCGACTACAGCAGCGATAATGTGTCGCAAAGTATGACACGATCGCTTATATATCTGACACGCACTCTAGTCATCGAGAAAATGCCAAGTGAAAAACGATCTCGACATCGGTGTGAAAAATCAATCAAACAATACGCAAATAACTTATGGTTTGGAACATGAGGTCCAGAAAACAAGTGCAGAGAAGAGTTTGTGGGGATAAGGGCTTGTGTTTATAACTTTGGAAACGAATATCGCGTTCAACTGACTCTTCGCTCTCGACGGACTGTTGTTTACCAACGAAATTACGAGGTACATAGCCTGTACCACCTTTCGAGTGTCGCACATACCACCAATCAGAATTGCTGCAAACAACTTCACAAGTGAACATTGGTCATGCACTTCAGTTATTCATATTATAGAGTGGCATATAAACTGAGCTCACAGCGGGTTACTCGAACAGATCAAAAACGAGGTCGAAGGAGGCTTGCGGTCCCGGCTCTGTCGAAACGAAATAATTTAGCGAAAATACCTCAACGAAACATATTCTATTCAAGATGAAATCCAATTCACTGAGCTCCTAGTTCACCATAGCTGCCGTCAGTGTTAGATACCAACAAAACTGTTTCAGACTGCCTGCAGAAACCAATTCCACTATTGGCAATATCGAAATTCAATTTTCTGGACCATCTGTTTCATCCATCAACACTAGTTCCTTTAAAAAAGGTCTTGTCGGGGAGGGTGGGGGATGGAGAATGGTAGGGGAAGGCGATGGAGAAAGGGGGGGGGGGGGCATATACAATCGAAGTGAGGGCATAAAAGTGGTCTTAAAAAAGACTACTTGTATATGCAACAAAACCTTCCAATTTACGAGCTGCATAAGCAAGTATATGATTGAGCGTACTGCATGAATATATATAGGATGGGACCCAGTTTTAAAGAATATGTGCCACTCTCATTAGCTTTTGAAGGTAAGACTAATTTTAACATGAATTGAATAAAGCATACCTTTGGTCGAGAAGATACATAATATCGCCTTTTCTGAAACTGAGATCACCTTCTGCTCGTGATTCGTAAGCATACAACGCAATAAGCACTTCCTTTCCATTCGTCGCATCTGAATTTCGAAACGAAAATAAAGGAGTTCGGGTAACTCGATGGGGAAAACCCCCTCGAGGAGGAGAAGCACGCCTCATTGAGGCTCCCGCCAGCAACTTGGCGATCACTTAGCTGCAGTTTGCATCTGGAGTCTCAGAAACGATGTTAAGAATTCGGCGGGTTTAAACGCCTTCTCGAGAGGCGACCAGAAAGAAGTGCGTTCACAGACAGTAAATGAGAGCGTGCTCCCAATAAAAATAAGAACGATGGACCGCTGAAGAGCTGCGGACACGGTTCACTCGCAGAGTGCGACACGCGATCGCGAGCAGCACTGAAGGTCGTTATGTGGAGTGGGGTGGGTGCGCACCAGCCGGACGTGCATTGGGCCCGCCGGCTGAGCCGAACACATCGCGGTGGTCACTCAGCTCTCCTCTGCAGTGTGAATGGACACCGTTGAATCGGACATGCGGCATGAATGCATCAACTAAATCGACTTCATTGAGAATGCTCATCAATGCAAGTGGCATTCAGTATATTTTTCAAGGTCGTTGACATCAAACATCTGTGTCTGCATCGGCAACAAAGCATGCATCCAACGAAAACGATGCTGCGCAATGTCCTACCTCAATGAGTAGCAACGATCGCAGCATAAATGCATACTGACAGCAACATCTTTAAAGATGACAAGCAAGCAGTGCGACTCTATGAAAGGACGCCATAGGAAGAGAGCACAAAGTACGCCACTCACTGAACATCAATGCTTCATTGCTCGTCCCCTTCTCACCACTATAATGATGACAAGAGACTTATTTCGTCAAGCAAATACAGAAATATATTTGCAATATTTGAAAAACTGGTAACATGCATCTTCCTTTCTCAGAACAGTCCGGCGAATAACGTTTTAAAACCAGCAGTTTCTCGGAGAAAAAAAAAAAAAAAAACGATAAGGATCAGAAAAATTTATGTGACGGGTAGGATAAATCAAATCGTGTGACTGCAGAAGACAAAATGCGTTGCTTCTAAAATATCAAAGATTGAATCTCGATGAGACAAACATTTGCGTCGTTGAAGAAGAAACGAAAGCGTTGAGAGAAAAACTGCGGAAGCGAGAGATAAAATGAAGGCGAAATTTTATTTTGTGAATTAACAATAAGGCCAGTAAGTAAAAATTAAACAAATCAACGCATTTATGAAGGTTTAGATTTTTCACAAACGCATACCGCAATTTTTTTATTTAGTTCTCTCAATAACGCTTTGAACGAGTAATCGAAAAACGATTAGACAAGGTTGGTCGGGGGAAAATGCTTCAAGGAGAAGCTCGAATAGAAAATTTTGAGAAACTCGATGACTAGGTTTGTTGCTGTTCTCGCACTACTAGATTGCAGCAGATGACAATTAACATAAATCATGCTTTTCCATGAACACTGAAAGCAAACGCTAGCGAGGAAAGATTGGTGTGCAATAAGGAAGTATGGATTTGGAAAGCGGATGGGGAATCCACGTATTTCCTCGCATAAATCAACCCATTTACGAGAAATTCAGAACCACACAAATTCTAAACAACACTAAAATGATCCTATGTTTGTCCCATATATATGACCTGAGTCGCCTTTTGGAGTGGTATTATTTATTACACTACCAAATTTGGCAATAAATTCATTGCGCCGTCAGTGTTGCAGAAACACATTGTAATCGCCAACAAACTAAAAACACTGCACATTGTCACTTCCCAACTATCATCTGCTTTACACTTAGCACATGCCGATATAACAACGACTTAAACATGCACCGTAAGTAACCGTTAAAAGCTTTCCAGAGAAAATCTTTTCATCCGTTCCTTCCAATTCCAAACAAATTTTTCCGTAATAGAATACTATTTTGGTACGAGGCAAGATAAAAAAATCATAAGTGGGTAAAATTTAAGATATGTTTCCGGACAGCACCTGTTCCTGTCATATAGCCAGATTAACAATTTCATGATGCCCCCCGCAACGCTAGCCTGGCTCAACGGTAATGTTGCACGGTGCCAAGCAGTCAGAGTTCAGTCCCGGTCAACGCACTTCTTCACTCCAACAGGTCCGAAATCGCATTCCAATTGTAAAATTCCGATTTTCAACTCCAAGCTGCATCAAGCGAGGAGTGTACAGAGAAGCGGAGCTCCCCCGACCCTTCACACTTAAAGGAACCCTGCATAAACAGAAAAGTTTAACAGGCTCTACCTTAGAATCGATTCAACTTATCGAGCTGGAATCTGCTCTGTCGAATCCAGCTTTAAATGCTTTTTCAAGGTGTCTACAAAACGTTCAAATTGGCAAAGTCTGATGAAAGCTGATTCAATCGGCCCAAAACCCTGGAATTTCGATTTTGCAATTTTGAAGATTCTCGATCTTGACTCTTATTCCAGCTATGCATGTGCTCCTTTCAGAACATCGAGACAACTCTCCGAAATATTTTCAAGGTTCCTTAATACTTGCACCAAATATAAGCCGAGCCATGGCATTCAAAATACGGCGATTTTTGATCGGCGACGGTGAGGGTGGGAGTGAGGTAGCACACGGCAATTTCAGAAAAATATTTTTCCGCCACTGACTTTGGTAATCTTGGAACCAAACGACAGAAATTGGTGAACTGATTGCAAATGTTTGCAGCATATACGCCTCCCTTCTAAAATTCAGGAAATGGGGACCGCAGAAGGACTAACTTTTACAGAAATGTACTGGAATTTATATTCGCGGCGCCGTATCTCTGCAATGATTGAACTGATTAGACCGCGGTTTGCTTTGTTGACTTCAGCTTTTGATTGACTTCCGCTACTGAGCGTTGCATATACTATTAGAAACGGACGCGAACCCCAACCCCAATTCGAACTGCTGAAAATTCTGAAATCTCGATTGCTGTGGTTTTAAGGGGTATCGATCAAGGCTCCCCTCTAGGGTGGGCGCCTGTTTTCTTGGAAGTGTCGATGAAACTAGCCGAGATCTCAATTTATGATTCGCGTCGTCTTGTTTACCTAGAGCCGAAATGTGGGACCTCGAAAATCGCGGTTTTCCGGTCGCCAGGGAAATCGAAAGGCAGGGAAATTTTCGAAAAATATTTTTTGCCTTTGACTTTGGCGATTTCGAATTTAAAGGATAGAAGTCGATGTGGTCACCACAAATATATGCAATGTGGGTAATCTTTTTGCTGAACTGGTGGAACAGAGACTGCGAAATTGAGAAATTGAGAAATTTCCATAGAAATGTATTGAATGAACATTTAGGAGGCCGTATCTTTCTTTTCTCGGTTACGCAAATTTATCCATAGGCATATCCGGCCAGAGTTCCTCAAAACTAGAAGGTTAGGAGGAATGCACATCCCCACATAAACCGTATCGCTGCTCCATGAAACGCTGATAGCGTAGAGTGCTCCATGTTCATCGCCCCGCGCAAAGAACGCATTGCTTTGTTCTGCGAGGTTTTTGTTACTTTCATCTTATGGAGTTTTAAATTTCCCTCTTAACTAGTAAAATCCCGATTTACAACTTCACCCAGATTCAAGGGGGCGGTAGCTCCCCTTGTGCGAATAAAGGGCCGGAGCGCGACGACCAATATAGTAGTAATGAAACAACCATATACAGCCAACAGACTCATTTTGTCACTTCTTCTTGCGGACTTCGAAGTTATTTTTCCTCGCTCCTTCCTTTGATGTTTGCTATTTAATTTCTTTACTTCTTTCGGCGATATTTTGATTCGTGCCAAACGCTAGTTTCTCGCGAAAATTTCTCTTATTAGCTGTGCTGCTTTACGAATCAACAAAAATCACGATTGAAATCTGCTCCCTTCATTTTATATTCTGTTTTACTGCATGTCGCTAAGTTAAGCTATTCTCGTGCAATTGCTTTACATTATTGCAATCTGCAAAACGATGCGCCGGGTTATCGCCCCCGATTTCCGACCTCTCTAACAGTCTATAAGTGCAATCAACATCGAATGACTCCAATGTCTTACTAAGTTATCTTTATTCCCACATCCAACAAATTCTGCTTGCCCAGCGCATATTCACCGATAACGGCGACTCACCACAAGGCAATATCATCTTTTTTTTAATACTGCTACACTCTCGTTAAACCTCCACCACCTCTTTCCAGTTTCGATAAACACTCAAATCAAAACGTTTCAGTATGAATCTCGAACAAAAATTCTTGAATGTTTCATCAAATCTTAATATATAATTACGCCGAGTGTGAAATCAAATAAATTTTTGTGCACTTTCGTTCGTCGATGGTGGAAGTGTCTCCACTGCCACGCATGTAAAAAATTCACCGAAAACAAAAATAAAACAAGCAACTTTCACTACTTCAGCAGTTACTAGTGGCACTGCAGAGCACAGTCCACGGGACTGCACATCGCTTTAGCCACTTAATTGCCAGGGAAGCTTGTTTAGTCTCTAAGTGCCACTCGGATGGGATGATCGCTGCACCAAGTCGATTCTGGGTGACGACAGGGTGGACGGAAGCAAAATCACCTCTCGCAAAACACCACCAACTATTTCGCCACTCTGCAAAGAAAATATTTCGTGTAGCTTCAAATGCTAACAAGTGTGTCACAGACCAATGGGAAAAAATCTAGACCTTTGTCAAGCGTCTGAATTTTTTTTAGAACGATACTTCACTCATTACGAGGAAATAAAAAAAACAATAAAGCTGAAATGCAAACCCGGCTGTTGATTATGTGTCTCAATCCTTCTTGGCGTCCCCATTTCGTTGGTATTTTGTTCCTTCAGCGGTTCGACTATTCCCAATTCGGCAGAAAATTTTGGCGAGCTAGCCGAACGCGTATTCAGCGGAACCGCCGCTATCGAGGGGTGGCGCGACCGCGAGAAGCAGTTGCCCATCCTCGACTTCGACGCGTTTCTTCCCTCTCCTTGAAGACAACATATTTCAACCAAACAATCACGGCACCTCCTTCGAACGTATTAGACGAACAACAAAACGGCACTGTGGTACGGTCTGAAGCGACACGTGAAGCAAAAGTAGATCAAACGTCTTAACAACCGAACATGGTGGGTTCTACAGATATTCTTCCTTACTCGCATGAATTGCAGCTATTGATCTGCTTGAAGGACAGATGTGTAAATCTGACCAATTATTACAAATTATGGCCAAACCTGATCCCCTTTCCCCGCAGACCCACCCTGAACAGGGACCTCGACGATTGTTTCTAAGGTAAGACCACCAGTTTTTTCAAAACGAGTATTACTTCGCCTGAACTAACCTTCAATTCTTTTTGAGAACAAAGGAGAGAACAGTGTGAAGAAAAAGGAGCCTTATAGTTCTACTGCACTTGATGTTACAGAGTGCAGCTCACGTTAAGATCCTTTTTTTTTACTTCAACCTAGATATATATACATGNTATTTGAAACCACTGGCTTAATATTTAATGACTCAACAAATCCTTCCACACCTTCATATTTAATCGGACCATATTCACTGAAACAAGACAAAGTAAACCAGCTGCGACAGGCACAGGAACCGTCAACCGGTTTCATTGAGCACCGATAGACTGTCGACCACCTTCAAAGGAACGACCCGAAATGAATCGAAACGGAAATTGCAATGTAAATGACATCCGACATCAACCGTTATCACTGTTTATGAATCACATACAAATGGGCATCTATGTGGCAAAAAACAAGGATAGCAGATCGATAAGGCAATCGAATCATCGCATCAGTATGCGGAAACAACACCGATCAATAAGCTAAAATTCACGTAAAGCAATTGCAATATCTAGTGTAGCACATCCTTACCTTCAATGAGATAAACAAAACCACACCTGAATTTTGAATGTGAATCGAAAGCAAACAACGAAAAAAGTGAATCGTTTAGCAACACACAGCACTCGAATAAGATCGCACTCCACAGGCGTGCACACACAACGCATATGCAAGCAAGCATCTTGCTGTCCGCAAGGGCAACTGTGCCCGCGACGCGCCGCGTGTTCCATTCGCGTCGCGGCACGCAGCATTGCGCCCATTTGCACCTCAATCCTTTCGACTGGCAGCAGCTATTCGGCGATTAGCTGGGGATTACTGACGACTATGGTATCGCTTCAGCCAATCCTTATCCACTGATCTATATGCCGGCAATCTCCGGATACGTCCCCCGGATGTTACCTGTTTGGTTTGTCAACTTCTTAGCACGATCCCATTCATCGATTTCCAAAGTAACAAGGTTTTTCCTCAATATTCGTACCTGCAGGTATAAGTGCCGTGAGCGTAGGTCTATTGTATAGCTGTAAAACATGCTTCTGTAGCCGCAAACCGAATTGTGTTGTCGCGGGTACTAAACGACCATGCGAAGGTATTTGATGTTGTTAGTGGTGTTCACAGACTGAATGCATAGGGATCTATAGGGGTCGGCAACAACATGGAGTATTGCTTCCCTACTAGATCATCCAAGGCTATAGTCGAACATCGCTGTCTGAGAATTATTGGCTAACCACTGGTATTCTTCAGGGCAGCGTCCTTGGACCAATACTGGTTCTCTCTTNCCCCCCCCCCCCCCCCCCCCCCCCACTTAAATAAACCATGTACCCACCCATTTCCCCAACGAATTGTCCAATTTTTATCAGCTATTTGCGGATGACTTGAAAATTCATCTCTGTTTCCTAGTCCATTAACAATTGCCACTTGTTACGGAATGGCGATGGATTTAGTGAATGATCCACAAAATTGCACTTATAAATCTCACATGATCAGTGCTTATTAATTTCCATAGCGAATATCCTAGAGAGCACAATTTCAGCAACTTATGGCATGTGACAGTCAACTGCAGTCACCACCGGATAATGCATCATTCCGAAAGATGTTTGCACGCGTTTAAAATTGCTAACTGCGTCGTTCGAGCGTTAAAGCAGCCATTTGAAGCATTACTGCAATGCTTCCTTTTCGGCTGTTCTTAGCGCAAATCTCGCATCAAACTTGTTTGCAAGTTAGAAAAGCAGATTATACATACAGCCTTTCGCAGAGTCGTTGGATGTACTTCAGATACTGCTTCAGACAAAATGACACTTGGGACATTCCCTTTGAGGCAGTGATGTTTGCATCCAATTGCATTAGCTGATCTCTTGTCACCTTCAGTTAATTGTATTAAATATTTCAATATAGTGCACTACTGCTTCTCAAGCATTCTCTGCGTNTTTTTCTCCTTTTTTTTACGACATGCATTTATGTATCTTGGAATTTTTCTTTACCCTTATTATTTGTTCCATTCTTCTATGTCCGAAAAATGAGTGAAGGCTACTGCTAGTACTATGATTAATACTGATATCAGTACTATTATTAATATTATGATCGATTTTTTAATGGCGTGAATAGTATGGATTTGT
Organism: Toxascaris leonina; assembly: GCA_022844705.1. Classification (NCBI taxonomy): domain Eukaryota; kingdom Metazoa; phylum Nematoda; class Chromadorea; order Rhabditida; family Ascarididae; genus Toxascaris; species Toxascaris leonina. Next base: position 221,318 of record JAARMF010000026.1, on the reverse strand, counting down.
ATTGCAGAGTAATGACTCAGAAAGAAACTTCAAGAGCTGCAATGATTGCATCAATGCATTCGTTGTTTTGAAAACTTTGTCTCTTCCGTCCAACTAATCTCTACAAAATCCATTCTTAGAATTGTTTCTTTGCAGTATTTAAAAGCAAAAACTAATAGGAAAATAAGCGGAGTTCACTGTGAAAAGGAATGAAATTCAAAATAGGGATCGTTGTTGAGGCATTAATTTTACTAAAGTAACATGCGATGAGTCCTAATTATGCTTTACTTTGGTTTTTTTTTTATTGTAGCGAATTTTCCACCATCTCTTCCTCCATTTTCAGTTCTCTCAGTCGTATTTTAAAGTAGAGCATATTGTAGAAACATGAAATATATCGTTTCTTAGCTGAATTGCAGCAAATGATGGCACCGCTCTCCATCTCCAACCCCTCTTCACTCTTCCTGAAGCACGACTGATCGCACTGATATGATCACTCGCATAGTTGTTGGTTGCTTCATCCAACAGATCGCGAATGTTAAATGATCTGAAAGTATATCGCCGGACTGATTTAAGCAGACTTGGTGTAGGAGCAAAATTAGAAAACAACAACATTGCCACATTGGTCGCATTTTTGCTTTAAAAGGGGACAGCTTGAGCTTCACTTCACTTACTGCTTGTGTATCGATATGGTCCTTGTGTATGTGCATCTTTTGCTGCCAATTTAGGTAAAACGAGTTTCATAAAGAAGAATGCTTCAGCATGAATTGTTGTACATACGAAATGTTAAAACATCAGTTTGCGTCGACAACATCCACTTGTGCGCCTAGCAACGAATTCTAGTGATGGTATCCGCTGGTGGATTTTTTTTTTTAACCATTCGCTTGCACTAACGACAGTCCTATCCTTTCTAAATTTTTGGCAGCACAATTCATGGCTTTTAGTATGTTATTTAAGTTTGGTGAAATCATTCTAAAAATTAAAATCCCTATATCCATTAAGAAACAAAGCACTTCAATGGCCGTGCAGCGTCTTTAAGACCTCTAAAGAAAAAGCCGAGCTTACATACGTCTTACTCCTTTTTAAGCTTCACGCTTTACCTGTATACGACGGTAGCAGAAGGTTGTGATAGTATGCAAGTAAAACATTGTGGTGAAAAGAGAGTAAAGCGTGCCGTAAGCAAGCGACGATCACAACAGATGAAGCAAGATATTCCACATCTCTGGTGATCATAGATGAGTTATCAGCTGAACGTTAAAATGGGGATGAATTTGGCCTCGTCCATACCATCAGACAGAGCTTAAAATCATGAAATTATGCAGATAGCACTTTCTATGGAAGGCAATGAATTTCACAGCGGTGCAGTTCTACTCGTAAACCAAATCCCACGTCGGTTACAGATCTTCTTTTTAAAGAAACTTATTGTGGTGGATTAGTGAAGTAATTCTCGGTGGGTTAAGAATAGCTGTCCCCTTTAAGCGCGAATAATCCTACCATCAATCTCATGTTTGTGATGAAACCCTAATCTTAGAGGAAAAGGTATTACCGGATTTCCAGATCTTATTTACACACCTAACTTCAGTTCTCTATTGGATAAATGGAAACCTTCGTGGTACTTCCTTTTCCGAATTCCTTAAGGGAACCAAAAGTTGTGGGACATTCGAGCATTGATATTCCATGAGTTTCATAACGTCCCATATACCGCACAGCATTGATGCCTTTAAAAGTATTTCAAAATATGATAAGCAATAATAAATACAGACGCTAATTAAATCTTTTCACAAAAATTTTTGTCGGTAAAAACACCTCAGTCCTGAACTTCATCATTACAGGTCACATCCATACATGTTCAGTCAAAGATCCGTTCCTAAAGGAGTGAATTTTCATAGAAAAGAAACGAGGACAAGAGTACAAGAAAATAGGCTCATTGAGGTGTGTTTTGTAACAAGTGAAGTTTTAATTTCGGATCATTTCCCATTTTCGAAGTATCGTAGAGAGTTCGCCAGTTGCACGAAGGGCGATTTTTGTTGTCGCATAGTTCGACTCGTGCAGTTTTCATAAATGGAGACATTTAAAGGAAGTGACCATGCTGTAGTAGATTTCGAGAGTTGATTTACACTTCACAACACTTGATAAATAAATAGTTTCATCATGCACACCTTGAAATGATTCATGTCAATCATGTTCAACGCAATGTAAAACATAACACTCCAAAGAAATTATGATGAGCTGGAGTATAGAGATAGGTCAAAAAAGCCTCGAGCTTCCTGAATCAGTGTGCGCAGTTTCAGCCTTTCGGTGTGCCTAGCAACGAAAGTGGACGAAGCGCATGCTGAGAACGCCGCAGCACTGATGTTGCTGTCCAAAAAAATTTCGGTTGAGGGTCTCTGAAAATCACTGGAAAGTCTCGAATGCCAGCGGCCTCGAGCACTTTTTTATGCTCAGTTCAGCATCATATTTTACTTAATAACTATGAAATTCTTTGCAAAATAATTGCTATCGATTAAATGGAAACTGAAATTTGCACACCTTTGAAAGGAGACAGCATGCTCGCGGAGAGAGTATATGCCCGCAAGCTTCACACGTACACATGATTACACACAAGCAAGCCGAAGAGCCCACAAATTAGTACTGCCAGTGACACGGTACATGGATGCAATTGTGGCAGATACACAGCTTTTTTGATGGACGTCGTTGTTTGCAGACATCGAGAAGCTGGTAAAAGAAGCCGTGAAGTCGGCGTCGTTTTACCTGCAGCCCAAAGGTTTTGCAGCAACACTCAGTCGTTCTCCTACCGTAATACAGTCACTACCGTTACACGCGTTTCGAGCACTCCTACGTCCAATGTAGCGTATAACGGTAGTGACTGTAGTGACCTTTGGTTAAAGCCGTTCAATTCGAGAACTGAATACTCGAGAATCTCCGAAAGTATGAATGCATCGAAACCGGTACTGCGACGTCGTTAGAGGTGGAAATCGTGGCCAAGGCCGCGCGATTCATCCAGGCCGCAGCTGAGCCGTTTATAAGATGTGACCAGAAGTAGGCAAACGGAGGGGATTGATTGATAGGAAGAGGCTTTGCGTTTGACGGTTGTCCTAACCTGGGCTTGATCCTCTTTCAAACCGGCGAGGTAATATCTTCCTACACGCGGCCGAGTTGGTGCCGAATCGACATGCTTTTGTATTCCTGTCCAACTCGGCATCGCTGGCTACTGTTGGCATTTTCCTTCGCCTTCGGCACAAATGTTTTTGTCAGCATGCTCCAAAAAAAAAGAAAAAAAATTATTTGATGTAAGGCGCCCGATCAATATAAGGAAATCCCTGCTTAAAGCTTTGCTTGAAGCCGACCGGAATTTCGAAGTGCATTTGGTTTCATCCATTCTTTAGCAGCAGTGAGATTTGTGCGTTTAGTATCCTCTAAGAAAGGGAACCTTGCTTAACAAAGAATTTTATCGTGGGTGCGAAATTTTTCAGCAGCATTGTGGTCAGCGCAAGACCGCCTGTACTGCAACATTTGAAATTTGTAAGCGCGACCTGAAAATGAACGATGGACTCATGTGGAAATTAACGTTTGTTGAAAAAATGGAAAAGTTATATAATGGGAGTGTAAAGTGAACGTGAGAACTTAGGTGGGTAATCTGGAGTTGAGCAGAAGGGTACCGAAAAACGCAAACACTGCGGTGGGAACTTTTCGGATCGGACTTTTGCAAACACTTTTCGGGTTCAGATTGGGCCCGGCAATGTTCAAAAAGCACAAGCACGAGCCGTTGTGCAGCAGAAGACATTTTGTTGCAGTGGAAATATAAAATGCAGTTGTGACACTTGCGCAGTCGTGCAAGAAATGCTTCAGCCGTTGTTTGTCATGGTTGATTGCCTTCAAATTTTGGCTCCCAGCTACTTTTGTCGGCGGCAATAACTTTGCAAGGGTGCTCATGCCATGTTATTTGTTGCTCAAATTTGGAAACAGTAACTGTTTATACATGGTGACAGGTCGCATCCAGTTGGTTGGCTGTTGAGAACTTCCTCATTCAGGTACTCCAGTACAGTAGCTTTGCGATGGTACTTGCTGCTTACTGACGATCATTCTGCACAATGCTGATTTGTTTTGGTCAAATTACTTCATAAATATTGACCTCAGGCGGCTTTATTCAAGCCGCTGGCTTAGTCGGCGTATTCATTGCAATAGTAGCTGCATTTTGCAATATTTGCAGCACAACCGTGATATTTGAATAGGGCCACTATATTTGTATTTCTGCTTTCTTTTGATGATTGATACAGTTAAGGTGCCATTGTGATTTTCATCTGAATAAGGACTTCTGCAGTTGGTGCACCAACCGCTTCAGTCATGTCTAGCTATCTGGATTACCGAAATCAGTTCGACTGTACTCACACGCACATATTATAGGTCAGCGTTTAATGTACAATCTGTTTGTTGCCTTGTCCTACGGCAATCCTTCAACCGGCTGCAAATTAAGCAGGTTGAATTCGGCACTGAATCATATTGTCTCGAGTTGTTTCTTCTTCATTATTGTTGCACGAATTTCGTATTTTAGATTCGATTCGATGCATTTTATGTCGACAGTTTTTTATAACATTTCGCCGTCAGTTTCGTCTTAAACCGCCATTAAGTGCTGTCGATGAGAGAAAATCCGCACTTTGAACCTATTCTCCCGTCATTCACTTTTCCTTTCATTGTTCGCTTTGTTTAGTAGATCTCAGCGCGTATTTTGAAAATTGTGTCTCTTCCGTTTTCATATACTATTTAAATGTTTTATTCGTTTGCTCTCAGCGCTGATATCGTAATTCACCAGCCAGTTGCCTATATTTTGCGATGTGCAAATTGCGCTAATGTAGCGATTTTAGCTGGTGTTTTACTGCTATCGTTCACCCATACTAGGGTGACGGAGGTGGAAAAAAAAGGGAGGACTTAGGGGAAGAGGCAACATCCATTTTCCCAAACGGTTCCAGTATTTCCGAATTGAAAAAGACGGACTCTTTCACCTATCCAAAAGAGGATTTGGTTTGATAGGTTCATGAGGTGGGTAACGAATAAGATGAGACGTACAGTTACAAGGCATTATTAAAGATAATGGAATGAGGAAAGAAATTTCATGAGGAGCAATCACAAATCTGCAGCAAATTATGAAATATGAACGGTTACGCTTTCGCCCCATGCAGTAATGGGAGAGACGTACACCAGCTGTGAGCAGCTTGTGGGGAATCAGTTGTTTCTATTACAGTGGCTGCTGAGTTTCTTGTACAACGGTGCAACTGTCTGCAGCGTGTAGCTAGCTCCCCGCTGTTTGCAGTAGATTCCTTGCTGCTGCAACGAAATATTCTGTATTGCATCCAGGCTTTCTTTTGCTTTCACTTCCGACCCTTCCGAGAGTTGTTTCGATATAGTTCAAGAGTGGGGCCTCTGCTGGTATACGTTTAGGTGTTTTGTTTGACGTGTGCATTTCTTTTCATAGTGAGATAGCAATGGTGCAACCCCTGTTTTTGTTTTGATTTTAAAGAATCTGAAGGAAGAGGTTGGTGCGCTCTTCAGATTTAATAACTATCATATTTTCAAGAAAATGGAAGATTACGGAAAGGTCGAAAATATAAGCTTCATTGCAGCAGTGCTGTCCGCGTTCAGCTGCAAAATGCTACGGGAGCTGAAAATCGATTTTTTTTAGGGTTCGGGAAATATTTGGCGTAACAACATTTGGAGTTATAATGTTGTGGGTAGTTATTAAAAAGTGACGGTTACATTATCGAAGCAAAAGTATTCCAACGGTGAAAATAAATTCACAAAAATGCACATCCCCTTGCTGGTGATATTCGGATGCTATGGCCAGCCACGGAGACAGTGTCACTTTTTGCCCTCACTCCAAGAGGTGTCGTATACGAAAATTGGTTTTTGCAACGCCTAGAAGTGGAAGTATTTTCCTCTTTCTTTTTGCGAAATATGCGCACAATTCTTTCATATTTTCAAATAGCTATTGAAACGGAATCGCAGAATGTAACGTTTTATTTGTTCGCTATATCCAGCTTGAAAGCATCGACCCTTCTGATTCAGTTGTAGGCTTCTACTGGGGCGAAATTTCAACAGCCGATCATCTTAAGCCGTTTGTTGGAGGCGTCCTTATGAACGCAGCGGAATCTAATTGCTGCACTTCTTCAGAGTCGCTATCCAATTTTACGTGAGTTACCTTGCGTTTCGAATTTTTCCTTCTTTTCTGCTTCTCACACACCTGCTTTGAGCAGTATTGTGGTAAATTCATAAGAAGTGCCTGTTTAGTGGTGATCTGTTGCTTTGGATTATTTCAGCAAAATTGAATAGTCGTTTTAATCTAGGCATTTTAAGCTGACATCCGTTTGAAGTGGTCGGTCCACTTCAAATGAAATAAGTTGATACAGATAGCCCATGGCAGAAAGTTCCAGCAATGTAATCACTAATGTGAAGGTGCAGCAGGTAATTTGATGTAATTAATCCTTATATTTATTAAATCAACCTATCTGCTATCAACCTGAATCAACCTAAAGATCAACGCATATTTTACTCTTAATTTCTATAGTTAAGCATTCAAAGAGCTCATCTTTTCTGAAGGTCATTTATTAAGGATGCGTTCGCAATGCTGATACCTCCAAATTTCAGCCTGCTTGACCTGCCCCCTTCGCCTCTAGTATATCTGATTGTAAAGAACATTCAATGTGCATCCTACGTGGTATACTTAAAGGTATTTATGCGAGTCAACATCACAGTGGAAAAGCTTAAGAAATGCTGGAAAGAAACCTGCTCGAATAGGAATCTGCGCGGCTAAAATCTCGATCGTTTAAATTTCGGTTGGTAGGCCTACCTAAGCCGTTGCACCAAACAGCAGACAAAAATTGGGCTTTTCATAGCGAGTGACCGCCTATGTTGGATGGTTTCAGGTTGCACTGAATTTGAGTGGATAGGTGCATAGTTGCGAGCAGTTGATGAGTATTAGGATATGATTGCTTAATGGGTCATCCATTTTGTAACGTCGTTAAAGTTCAACAGTCCACCGAAGGAACCCATTAGAAGTTGTATGCTCTACAAGGGTGGTGATGCAATACAAGAAATATTTCTGTAATGGAAGAGCTCTTTCAGTGAAAGAACGTGGAAAGGAGTTTGCAGTGGTGTACGCTTTCAAGCGACACAGTCTTATCGAGCATGAGCATAGTAGTGGCCTTCGAGCTTTCTGCTACGTTTATATCTTCGACGTTAGGAACTGTGGATTGCAGTGTTACAGATTGTTCAAGAGATCTTCCCACGTTTACATACATCGGGGAAGCGGCGCTCGTTTTGGGAGCTACGTACCAAAGGAAAGCAAAGTCCATTTCAGGGGTATATGATGGAGCGGAGACTGCAGAAGCGAGAATTATGGCCGTCTCCCATAAATTTCCAGCGGGATTATTTAGTTGATGACCACCTACTGGAGCGGTTTGGCCACAGCAAAACGCTGAAGGTCAGTGACTGTCCAGTCCGGACCTGTTGGAGCTGTGATTGATTCTATTTTCACCTAGAGAACACTTTGTTTTAATTTTTTGACATTGTTCTATCTTATCAGCGTTAATGCATTTTACATATTTTAGGCTTCAGTAATGCAGAATGCTATCCATTCGGTAGCCAGGAAAGCCTCGTTTAAGTTGAAATATTTTCAGAGCAAAAATATGCCAATTCTATAAAGTGCTTCCCGGTCATAAAATTGAAAATATTTCGTTAATTTTAAGCAGTGGAGTGGTAATGATGAGTTTAGAGGTGGGTATGATTACCTTGAGGTCGACATATTAGATTTTATGGGTGAAATTTTGTTTATTGTAGGGTCATGACGGTTGCGTAAATTGCCTTCAGTGGAATCATTCGGGAACGTAAGTCGTCGACAGTTTTCTTGCTCTTTTTTTCCATCTTTTTCAACTTTATTTTGGTGTTGTATTTGTGACTTTTTTCTTACAATGGGATTGCTAAGTGGTTTGAATTACGACTCTCATTCGACGATTTTTCAATCGTTCCAGGCTGCTGGCAAGTGGCTCGGATGATATGTATGTTCGAATTTGGAATGCAGAAGGTGCACCGGTGCACAGTTTCAGCAGTGGCCATATGAACAACATTTTCTCAGTACAATTCCTTCCGAGTGGAAACGATGAAATTATTATCAGTGCTTCGGGTATATGTTTGTTCACATTATTATTCGTGCTTTCGTGTTATAGGCACTCGTAATTCATTTTTGAGAGTTCATCCTTTTCTTGCATCTGCGGAACATTATATGCCACGGAAATTAATTTCTTCTGTTTTGTATTTCGGTTGTTTTTATTGCAATCAGTGATGCATAAATGAGGGATGTTGGTGAGAGCACCATCGAGCCAAGTTGATATTCGTTTAGGTGATACAAGTGTTCGCATGCACACCTATACTCACGATGATCCGGCATCAATTTGGTGGTCAGGAGGACGCGTTAAGAGACTGGCTGTGACACGTGCCGACCCTTTGTTATTCTGGTCAGCAGCGGAAGATGGTATCATAAGGTTCGTAATTTTTGTTATTCTCCTCATTCATTCATTTCATGTCTTGAATTTTTAGCGTGGTTGGCACGGACTGTTAAGCGCAGTCAATTGGATGGTCTTTGGAGCGCTTTTAAGTGAGATTGATTTTTAATATTCTATTTATTGGTGCTATGTGACTAAAACAAAACCTCGAGTGTGTAATTTTCGATTTTTTGATATAGTGGACGGCTCATTTGTGGGTACACTTTTAGACAGTACGACGCACGTACATCGAGCGCGATGACACTGTTGAAGTTCGCTGGTAAAGAATGTAAATCATTGGCAGTAAACGAGACCCGACCCGAAATGATGAGTGTTGCGTTGAACGAAGCTGCTGTGCCGATATACGACCGAAGAAATATTTCAAAGCCGTTATTTACTGTTGTACCAGGTTAGCTTGAAATGTGGCTAATGGGTGCGATGATCAACTTTCTAGTCATCCATCCCGTTCCACATCAATTTCCATTAGATGCATGGTGATGTTGCCAATCTTTTGGTGCTCATTTTATATCTCTGTCCCATCCTTCCGCGCCAAGTTTTTATGACTAACTTTACTTATATTAATGATCGCATTTAATTCGAAATTCTTTTTGTTTAATCGACTTATCAGTGGTGTTGCCGTGATTTCCAACGTCTAGGAGGGGTAACGGGGAGGAGGGGGACGCAAATTGTCGTTGTTTTTTTATCGGGTTGTTTGCATAGAGACGCTGAAAAATTGTTGTCAACATTGAAAGAAAGCTGTTATTTTTTGTAGAGGAAATTCATCGTTCCAGGTCACATACCAATAACAGAAGAAGGTTCGCGGCACACGTTCAGATCTCTTTCGGTCACTCATGTCGGATTCAATTCTCTTGGAAATGAGATGATTGTGAATATCGGTGGCGAACAGATCTACATTTTTAACGTGCTCGACCGGTAAACAATATTGGTATATGTGTGGACTGCATGCGCATTTGCATTCTACCAAGTTGTACAAACTTTTCACATTAGTTTGAACCAGAAAATTTGTGCTGCACTAGATTTGGCTAGGAAATACGTCCAAGTTATTAAGAATTTTAGCTCTTAGGCGATTTTGCTCTCTTTGCTTTGTAGAGGTCGGGAGGAGGGGAATGTGGAAAGGGTGGACAAGAATGGCTGGATAGGCTGAGAGGATTTAATAAAGTGATGATACGCACAGGATTTAGGATGTCCATTTTATTAACATCTCTGAAATTCTTTGCACTCTAACCCAGCTCATCGAATAGGAATTGAATTTCTTTATCACTAAAAGACGCATACATGAAATGCGTTTTTACTAAAACGTGAAGGTAATATACTGCTGATAGAGGTGAAGAGGAAAGCGGGAGCAAGCGTGCTTGTGGGCGCATGCATATCTTGGAGCAGGAATGCTATCATACGATAAAAGACATGTCTAATTTTATCGGTGTCCACGCTCAGAATGCATAAGTCAAAATAAGAAGCACACTTAATAGTGAGAAAAAATGTGTCTTTTGTAAGAGTGGATGCTAAATTGAAATCGCCTTTCACTGAGGCACTTAAAAAATGAGATAATGCGGTTGCCAAAGTCTGTTATCGTCGCTGATGATTTGAGATTTATCAACCGCGAAGGATGAGTTTCGAATTCGTACAAGAAATTCCAACAATGAAAAGTTGCAATCATCTGTAAATGAAAAAATGTTTGCAGAGTGAACGAGCCGGATGCTTTGCAGTCATTGAACAGCTTTCTGGAAGCACCAGCACGTTTGCCCATTGATGATACGTCGACTTTATTGTCAATAGAACAGAGAACGACAGAGCATTTCCGGGCGGCCAGAGAACGTGCCAAAATTAATTTCATTAATAAGGAATACACGGACGCTATAGATACTTACAGTCGTGCCATTCTGGAATGCGAGTCGCTTTGTGGGTAAGGATTTATTACCAGTTGATTGATTTTCACTGGTCATGAGAAGGAAATATTGTATTATGGAGGGAACAAACTTGTCCGCAAATATTTGAAAATTGCAACCTCCCACTGTTTCAGGACAAACCCATCATCGACACAACCGTACGCGATGGACCTTTGTCTTCTGTTAAGCAATCGCGGAGCGAGCTATCTCCGACGGCAATGGGAAGGTGATGCATACGCTTGTCTCCTCGATACAATCAGAGCATTGAAGATTGAGCCACGCAACACCAAGGCACACTACCGAGTTGTGAAGGCACTTATCGAGCTCAAGCAGTTCGAAATTGCAAGGAAGATTTCATGTCTTTTTAAGGTTAGTGTTTTAACAGGTTGTTGTTATTGTTCGGTTCATCTTCTTTACGGTTGAAGTGCTTCTTTGTTATGATTGTTCATTCATCAGATTTGTTTCTCATTCTTCTGCTCTCAGGAACGATTTCCAAGCGATCGCTCTTGCGAGAAATTGGATCGTTTGCTTAGAAGTGATCCAGATACACAAATCGAATGGAGCTCCAGCAACACAGCCGATTATGTGCAACGACTCTGTGGACATTGCAACACGAACACCGATATCAAGGTTCACGTTTTTCTCATTTCGCACCGCTCATTGACGCTTGTTTAATCTTTCGAAGCAGTATCGTTTAGATTTTAAGTTTGTTGCTTTTATTTTAAACAGTGTTGGATTGTTGTCTCATCAGTAGCTAAATTTTCTTGAAGGTTGACGGAGAGTTGAATCTGGTAGACGGCGAAGGGGGATTCCGAAAATTGTAATTCTAGCAGAATATTATAGAGGAAGTCGTATCCTGAGTTATGCGTTATAGCTTCGCAGTATATCAAGAAAGGCTAAAATGCGTACCGGTGTGAGGAAAGATTGTCGACGGCGTCAGAATAACGAGAGGTTCCAGAGAATTTCATTAAAGGTCACAACTTTAAATTTATCTTATCACCGCGCAGCATAGTTTTGTTTGTATTATAAGCAGTTTTAATCAATACTTGTGGGCATTCTTTCATAGCAACTGTGGCACAGTTAGTAATCTCTCTGGAACTTTTGGTACATTGTTGTTGGGATTAAGCTGGGATTCTATGGCTAAACGTCTTCCTTTCTCTGTTGTTCATATTTGGTTTTTTGTTTTTTCATGATCGCTACTGTTATTACAGTATGAGTGCAATCTTTGAAGCTAAGGTGATGTGTCATTGAGGCGTAGACCACAAACAGGGCTTTCTGTGAGGATTAGAGGCACATAAATGATGTGAACGATGCAATATAAGACAGGATATGTTTTCGTTGAAGATGCTTCATCCGCATAATACAATAGTTCAGTTAACCTGTATGAGCATTTGCGAGAAGGATGGCATCCGATTGTTCTTGAAAGTTTTGTATGGATGCGGAGATGATGAAATTGCTGTGGGTACGTTTAGGAGGCAGTCTGGTTTGGTGCTCGGGACGAGTACATCGCGGCAGGTAGCGACTGTGGTTCTCTGTTGATCTGGGAACGCAAATCGGGCGCTCTCGTGAAGGCATTCGAGGCCGACAAGAACATCCTCAACTGTGTTCAACCGCATCCCAGCACGTGCCTTCTTGCTACCTCAGGCATCGAACACGTCATTAGATTTTGGCAGCCTCTGCCTGAGGTAAATCTAGGCGTTGCTTATCTTCCTTTCTTTCTCATGGTTTTTATGGTTCTCATGGTCTTCTGATATCTGTCTACCTTTTATCCCATCGTCATTTCACGTTCTTTTTTTACGGACTTTATTTATGGACCGCTTACGGATATTTGTTCAATTATCGTGCATGCTGAAATATTTTCAATTAATCTGTGTGCTGCACATTGTTTCACTTCACCTATGGAGAGCAATATCGTAGCATGTGAATTATTAGCACAGAAGACTCAGGTAAAAGAAACATGCGGGGATATGGCATTCCAGATACATATTTCGAGAAGGGTGAATGATGGAGTGTAAGCTATACGCCAGGCTTACACGAAGATCATGTCTCGACTGGATGTATTGGCGCGTAGTTGGAAGTGGGCAGTCATTTTTCGTTGCATTTCCGGTTTTGTGGGGATGTTAAAAATGCGTCTTTTAAGGAGGGAGTGGAGAATCGCAGGCAGCGGCATGGTCTGTCGGCGCTTTCGGCCAATAATCAGAAGCGTATGCACACAGGCATATTCGAGATGGTAGTTGCGTCGATCGGGCTCGCTGTGCAAAATGAGATCGGCCTTGCCGTGCACAATGATGACGACGATGAGGAGGGTGTTCATGGACGAAGAATCGGGTGCAACACAACTTGACGGGTCTTTCTCATTCACTTTTTTATGTTTTTGCAGCTGATCTACAACTGCCACCATGTTTCTATTTAAATGTGGAATTCATAGTCTGGGAGGACGAATTTCTTCAGATTTATTCGAGTTGGAAGGGGATTGAAATTTTATTTTATTGTTTTGCGAATTTTGATGTGAGTTTTAGTTTTGCAAAGCGGAAACTAGTGAAATGATAGGTGGGCGGTGTTGTGATGTTAATCAACACAGCTCACGAAACGCATCGTTCCGCATGTTGTACCTCAGCTGCTTCCGTCTGTCTTGTTGAACATATTGCTTTCTGTTGCCGGTCGATGCACAAATGCCGACTTTCTATATGTGATTTTATATTTAGTTGAAATATTGTTTGCTCATGCGGCTCATTGGTACTTACTTGAATTTGTTCGGTACTCGTTAGCACCGTTAAATAAGTTTTTGCCGTTTACGGAGTGTCACAGATGCTTTCTCAGAAATATGGGAATGGTGCGCAATGAACATCATTAGAAGACGTTCTGAGAAAATTGACGTGCATCGATCAGTCGGTTCGTACGTTTTGCTGATTAAGAAGTAGATGAACATTTTTACATGCATATATATTTTGAGATTGTCGGTTAGCCTTATGAGGCAGCACTGCGTTGAGCTATACGCTGTGCGTTGTGACGTTTTTCGTAGGCTGCTGTGGGATGCGTGAAGTGAACGGATTAGCAGTTTTTTTCGTAACTACCTCTTGTATTGTACCTTTAGCATGTGATTATTTCGAGCCCCGCATGCTTGATGTCGCGATACCGTCGCCTTTTGTGAGTGGTGGTCTATCTAAACGTCCGTTTTCTTGTGAGGAAGCGCAAGCGGAAGCCGTCGGCAACGTAGACAGCCGACTGAACGATGTGGCCTCGCTTTGTTTTGACATCTTGACGTCCTTTATACAGTTGTGATGTTTATACAGTTTTCTGTCCTAATAGTTCTAACGCAAGAAGTAAAATGTATGTGAAAGGAAGCTTGAGTTGGCGGCATACAAAGTAGCCGTCTTCCCATTAAACGTTCTTTTACGTTGTTGTTCTTTGTTTTATTTCATTTAAAACCGTGTCGATCTGAACGCGAACAGGTGCGAGTAGCCTACGATATTTTGGGTATGTATGCAAATTTGGTGTCGATGAGCGCATCTGATGGCATTTCTTGAATGGACCTGGTTTTGTGAATAACAGCAAGTAGGGATTGTATCGGATGCGTCTTGCCATGACGAGTGCGCTGCCGACAGTGCCCAATGTGATTTCGGATCCCCATCGATCTCGCTCAGTATTCCATTGTTTTACGTTATGTAACCCTGCTTAGCTATGTCCTTATTCGAACATGGCACCAGGTGAGACCTTCAACTCTTATTTGAGGAGGTTGGGGTTCATTCACTTGGACGGATATTGGCAGCCGTTTCTCATAACCCTTGTGAGTAACCGTTTGCGATATGCGTCTCCTCAAAAGAATTCTTCGCACCTTGTAGTTCTGAAAAAGATTGGCAAGCAATGCTCGGTTATACAGCCGTTGTTGTGGCACTCTAGCAGGGTATGTGCATAAGGTGTTACGTCCAAGATTTCGTCCGTCGTCAGTGATCAACGAAAAATTCTATAAGCTTTGATGATGGGCAATTCACAGATTTAACTCATTTGAAAGCGCATTTTCCAAACATGTATAATGTTTGACTTGCGTTTCACAATCGAATCTTTTCTATATTTTGCATGCTTATGCAATAATGATTTTCTCCCACTCCACACTTATTACTTGGCTGCTGAAGTTGCCATTTTTGCACCACTTCAATGGGTTTTTGTGAGAATACACCTGCGTCGCATAAACCGATGGCAACTGTTGGTCTTGCACCTTCTATAGTTAGTTTTGCACCAATTTACAAGGACGAAACGAAGGGCCAAACATATCAGCATTAGTGTTCAACTTTTTGCTTCATACCGTCGCGACAGCACTATGACTCCCATGATTCCCGTGTCAACGCTTCCCTATTTTCTCGGAATAAATGAGCCAAATTCCTGCAACGACGGTGGCAGTCAAGGCTTCGCGTCGATCCTCTTTATACTAAAATCGAGATTCCCAATACGTCGACATAACTACTTCACAACATAGGCCGACAGCTATGCGTTGGGGGAGTAATTATTGGGCAACAGAAAGCACGCACTTGTGCAGCTTACCAGGTTCCATACGTCCTTTGATATATTTCTTGGTGAAAGCATTTCACTAGCGGCTGATTACACCGAATCCCTTTATGTCATCGAAAGTAGTTTACCTCCACCCC
>JAARMF010000026.1:194567-206177 GCA_022844705.1 Toxascaris leonina | reverse complement strand
CCCCCCCCCCCCCCCACCCCCGCCCGGAAGAAAGAGACGAAAGTTGCTTTTTCCTGCCGATTGCAACCAAGGGAATGCCATCACCATCGACAGTCCCACAATTTCGCAGCCCCATGATCTCAACGAATCGGATGACGGCGCTGCGATAAGTGGTACGTGCCGTAATAAAACAGCTGTTGAGTACGACGCGTAGATTTGAGAAAATCGGCCATCAAACTTTTGTTTCATTTTTACGAGTGATATCGACACGGTATATGAATGATACCTCACCGTGTTTTGTTCGATGAGGATATAGTAGAGATGAGTCTGGGCGTGTTGAAGATAGCAATCTCATTGTTTCAGCACTGCGGCACGCAGATCACACCAGTCACCGTACGGCATCATATGGTATCTTGAGCAAAAAGAAAAAAAAAACACGTAACTAGCAAACGCGACTTTCGGGCATGATCAACTCTATTCGTGACGAAAACGCAAGAAAGAAACAAATAAGCATAAATGGCCTTGGTGATACACAACCTTGCCCCGCCTGTAGCATCGCTATTTGAAATGCGTTCATGGATCTTCTCCCTTGCAGTTCATACAAGCAGAGTGAAAAACTGACAGCGAGCCGCTGCTACAACTATTTGCTAAATAACGGAGAAAGAAGTGGAAAGGAGAATGGGTGAGATGATGCGCCGGCAGACTAAACGAATCAGATTCACCGGTGATGTCGATTTTCTTTATAAGTCCGAGGAATACTCCGAAGAGCATTCCTCGGACGCGAGGACGCTGCTGTATTCCTGTAAAATCTAGCACCTAGCTATGCCGTTCGTTATGCCGTTCTTCCTAGTACCGTCTATATAAGAAAATGAATAGTTCTTCCATCATATGAAACTATCCGTTCTTTTCGCGTTTCCAACAGAATGCTAGCTACCTAATGCATTAAGGACGACGTGAGCAAGATGGATACAACAGGCAGAGGTGGGAAAAGGGGATAGGAGAAATGCAACCATAAGTGAAATGCCATGTCATAATAATAACGATCTCCGAATTACACAACACTCTGTTGTTTAATTCTGATCGTTTGGCGTTGGGAACGTCGAGGAAATATTTTGCACCGATGGGGCACTCCGAATAGCATTTACTAGGTGCCCGGCCTTACAGATTTCGTCGACGTAACTCTAGTAAAAATCTGTCAGCGAAACTGTTTGGAGGAAGACTAAACCAAATTTTCAGTGTTCGCTAAGGCAATACTCGCCTTAAAAATAACGCAACGACATCTACACAACTTGTTCTGCCCTCTGAAACATGAGAGCGCTATTTCGTAGCAGCAGCAAGCAGTCAAATCAGTGACTTTCGAGATATTCTAGATTATACTCGAGCCATTGTTACCGTCTGTTTCCTTTCCTGCGTCCATCACACTAATTAAGATAACACAAATAATTAGAGGCCATCAAAATGCAACAAGGCAAATCAGATCAAAACACGCAGAAAAGCATTAGAACACCTTTAGATCGAATAAGCAAACGATGTGTCACTGTGGAACATCATCCGCTATGAAAGCGCTTCATGTTGTTTTCAACCACATTTGCCCGCTAACGCTGCCCATTGTATCCACTAATCCAAGAATCAACTCATTTCGCAATATTCTTGCTGACTTCCATCTCTTCCTCTTCCTTCCCGCTTCCCCCCACCCCTTGTCCACTGTCTGCTTATTGCTAAAGGCAAAATGCTGTCTCAATCACAAATCAAAGCCACAACAAGCAGAACAACTCAATAAATAAATAAACAAACAAAATCAGTATCTCACATATTATTATGTAAAGCTCCGCTGACGCTGGAAGGATTTCTGCAGCTCTTTTGGAAAATAATATCACATTCGATTTCCTGGGAGCTCCCAAGTGGAATTCCAAGTTTTTTCGCAATCCAGAAGGCTCCGGAACCGAAACGGGACCATACGCCGATCCTAGAGACTCTCTCTGAAGACCACAGCCGCAGCCAAGGTTCCTTGAAGGCGGCGGCCTTAATCAAGTTTCTCTGAGGACTGGAGCCAGCTTCAAACTTCCCTGGAAGCCGCAACAGGAAATGAAGTTCTCTGGACACTGCAGCAGCACTGTCCGAAGCATATTGCCGACCAAAGGTGAAGAAAACAAACATGACGCTGGAAGTGATGCTTTCGATCAAACAGTTCACAGCATCACTATATCTTACTATGCAGCCCTTTCCAACAATGCGCCAGCTGGTAAACTGTCTTCTCTTTAAAGTCCGTTGACAGCAAGACATTTCTGAGGATTTTTCGAAGTCCCTTGATGAGTATTTGCTCTGGTCACTGCGATGAACCTCAAGAAACCATATGGTGTTGTCCCATTTTTTTAAGTTGAATCCACGAAAGGTGCTCCAAAAATTCCACACTGGGCTTGCTTAGAACAGACCCCTCCCCTCTTGATTATATGCTTCAAAGCTAGATTTGTTAGTCCGTTAATGACTGACCGAAAAGTAATACCTAGCCAGTCATAGCTTCAGCCAAAATACTCTGCAGTCTGGAAAAAAAGTCAAGATCCCTTGCAGACCGAAGCTAGTGTCACGATGGTCAAAAGACCTGAGGCAGAACGAAGCTTTCATAGAGACCAAAGCAGAAGCGAAGATTCTATATAGGGCAGGACCAGAGTCAAGCGTCTCTAATAAGGGAAGACCGAAGGCCGAATCGGAAAGAGAAGGTATGGTTCAAACTGGAGTCGGGTCAATATATCGGAGCTTCACACGATTAATCACAAGAGCGAACAAGATGGAAATGTAACTGAGGATCCTAGCCACAGAAACGACATTAAACATGTGTCAATTTCCGCTTACAAAATTCTTCAATTTTCTGGGTTTGCACTCATACTATTTATCACTCTTCATGCACACATTTCCGATAAGTTTTTGTATGACAAAAAATAAGCTGCATTTAACACAGTGATGCAACAATGCCTCACAAGCAAAATTCATCGTGCTGCGATAGAGGCATTCTAAAAAGGAAACTACATGCCAAGATTGCTTTTGTCGCCTCTTGAACTACTGCGTCAAAAAAATCAGAGCTGTGGCAAGGAAAGGGGAAGGGGGATCTGAACGTGACTGAAGAGGAATGGTATGGGGAAGGTCGATGAAATCATTAGGGCACAGCAGCCACTGCTGAGGAATGAACACCTACTGTCCATGCATACACCATAGCATCTACCACACAAGAGGCACGGAAACGTGGCGGTACCCAGAGAGATTCAAAAAGAAAAAAATTATGCATCGCTTAAAGCGCTAAACCTCAAATGCAGAGTATCAACAAGTTGGGAAACCGTGCGTCCGGAGATACCGCCTCGACTGGTTCTCCAGAAGATCCACTTTGATATGTGTGTATAATGGCAGGCGACCCAGGCTTATCAAGTCATAGCTTAATGATGACAATCCGTCGTCTCGCCAACGTGATTTTGTCGCGGACATTAACTTATAACGGCACCTGAAGCTTTCTCAATAAACTAAGGTTAGCTTTCAATACGCTTTAAAACAAACGATTAGCAGAGCAAAAGAAGTAAGCACTAGTAAGTAAGAGGCGCAGAATATGCATATCCATAGAAGTCTTCTCTTTACACATCTCCTTATGCAATATTATTCACTTCGAATTGCCACATCGAACATCGCTTATTGCTAAAAAAGAATTGCTCAAACTGTTCCTCTTTTGCGAAAGATTGCCACCGATAACCCTCCCCCTCTCCCCCCCTCGCATCACGTCAACAGCCGTCCTTATTATTTGAAATGATTATTCGCCCATATTACGTAATATATAAACTATTACGGTTCTACTTAGCGCACTCGACGACAGTTGTCACTCCCGCATTACAACACTACTGCGGTTTCCTGCTATTAGCTTCACTGTGTACGCTTCACTTAGACGACGTCATGAGCTCTTCTAGCACTCCCATATATGCGACGCACAGCTCAATTACTAAACATTTGCAAACGTCCGCTAACAAATTCAGTTTCTCGGATATAGTACCTATGGAACAACTGCAAAAATTATTGCAGTGGTGCGTCGCGAAAGAAAAAACGTTCAGAAAATTTTAAAACACTATTAAATCTTCCAAATGGTGCATCCTTCTCCTGCAGTTTGACCGAAGATAAACGACAACGAAACGAACAAGAAGATGGAAGAAAGTGATGACCTTCCCCACTTCAATTGAGTTACTAAAATAAAGTGAAATAATTCAGCGGTCGCGTACTGTTAAGGTATTTCAAGACGAAAGCCATGAAGAATATAGAATTCACCTGTTGACCGGATTCTTCTTTTCAGAATTGTGCTTTATCATTTTGTAACGGGCTATTTCCGCTGGATATCTCGAGATTTTATAGCCGGCCAAAGTGACCCTGAAAGGCATCCGAATATAGATCAACCTTACGCACATGAAAGTTCAAAGTCCAACAAACTGCCTAACTATATGCAGAAATAACTAAAATGAAAGCTCTCTTCATCGCCCAATTTCCATTAAGCGAAAATTGTCTAAACACCTCGACGGAAGATGATGTGCACAGGAAATTGATATTGACGTTTAATTATCAGCTTTCCATTCAACATTTAAAGGTGAAGTGGTATAACAGATAAGACATTTTACTGAGTCTGTTGGCTAAGAAAAAAATAAATCAGTGATTTAATGATCACTAACGATTACAATATTGGCCAAACATTTTCATGAAAGACCACATGACTGACCAACATTATAATATCGTCGAACAAATATTTCTGAAAAACGAACCAATAAAACAAATAAATTTTTCACACTATACCTATCCAAAAAAGAATTGCAAATCTGCTACACCGCAAAACTCTAAGATCAAAGATCTATCGAAGAACTGTGGAAGAAAAAAGACGACAAATCCTTGTTAAAAACTACAGAAAATTGCGGTATCGGGAAGGCTCTTCGTGATGCATTCAGCAGTGCTGCTTCATTTCAATTACAACAACGCTTCTCAGTAACCACCAAGAATCTCTGACATATTGCCAAAATCTGTCTTATAAGCATCACTCCCAAAATCACAACAAATAAAAGGGAAAGGAGAAGAAAGGCGGATAGAAATCACCACATACCTTCTGCCACTGAAACCAAAGTTTAGCACTTCTTGCAAACAACGAGTATTTAGCCATCCGCTTGAGCTGGGAATACAATAAATCACGGATAGGTACTAACTTATGCATCCGAACAAAAATCGATCGCCCTTAAAATCCTAAACTAGCCTAATTTAATTTGGAAAAAGAAAACGAAGGAAGAAGCAAAAAAACCTCGTAGAGAGGTCGTCGTCTTCTCCTCCCCAACCCCAATAGTCATTCGAGAAGCCGTTAATACCCTCGAATTGTTCCCTCGTCAGTGCGCTGATGCCGCCAAATATTGACCCGTATGGCAATCTGCAAACTAGTATTGACAACTGACCGATGCCCAACGGCCGAAGGCTACTTTGGCTCCACAAAGGATTAGTTTTAACCGACCAACACCATTTCAGATATTCCTAACCGACCGGGGACTCACCTCCAGTCGTGACTACTTCAGCATTGCCCCCATCAGTTTACTTCGGCAGTACTACATCACCAATCAGCTTTAACAGTCCGATCGATGCAATGATTCACCCTCTACTCTGATAAAACCTCACTTTACTTGTCCCCTCCCCTTAGCCCTCATTACAAGATACAACCCTCTCTCCTCTCCAGTCATTGCAGCACATGTGCCAACTCGCTGCTGTAACATGTGCCCCCAGCCTCCTGTTGTAATATATGCAAATTTTGAGATAGAAATTCGGTAAGCATATTGAATGAAGTGAACAAAGGAAATCGAAACAAATCCAAATGAAACGAACACTGCCCGAAATGAAATTGACCAAAATGATTGCAAAAAAATAATACGAGCAAATTAACTTCATTCAAAAAAAGTTTTTGAAAATATTAAACAAACCCCTAACTAAACATCATTTCTCGTTGGGAACTCACTGCATAAGACAACTGTTGGTGAGGCTTATCCATCAGAATTATTCCCCCCCCCCCCCTCCCCTCTCAATATTTAACGCAGTTCTCAATTTGCTTCCCGTCTCCTCCCATTCGTTAATGACATTTAGTGCAACAAAACGAGGCAATGACAAAAAGGAAAATGAAAGGGAGGTGAAGGAAAGGGGACAGGAGAATAGGGTGGGAGGTTGAGACGGAAGACGGAGAGGGAAGGAGAACGGGGGAGGACGGGGGAGAAGTGAGATACGCGGAAGAGGAAGAGTAACGAAGAAAGCATTAGAGACGATGAAAGAGTTGCCTACAGACATGATGCCATCGAATTACGCGTATGCAAAAACTCGCAGAAGCACGAAAAATGAGATATGTGTAATGTTGATAGTGAAGTCACATTTGAGCGTTTGAAAAAATTCCAACGACGTAAATGCGTGTAGTTACCTTAATGAGTTTGTCATTTAATTGATTGTGGAAAAATTGTTGTCAACAGAAAAGTTGGCGAGCTAGAGATTAGTGAAATTTTGGAATAGTGCCGATGACTAGAAGAAATGAGGAGAGGAAGAAAGAAGGAGGAGGCAACGAAAGAGGCAAATCAAATTATTACACAACAATGCAAAATCGACAATTCCATACTTGTAGTTAAATTTATCGATTGCTACACTCATATGACGTGGCTCGTCAGGGCATGAGTAGAGATTCCTATCATCTTCTGGCAACAGATCGACATCGTGAAAAATAAAACACTGCCAGTCGTGTAGTCCGATTGCCTCGACATACCCAACATTCATTAATTTAGCACGATTGAATGTCTCGTTGGCAATTTGTTCGACAACAAAAATCGCGTAGTCCAACTGTTGTTTCGTCAACAGTGAATGCAAATTGTGCAAAAACGTCCGCAAATGTGACTCGCGATCTCTGCAAGAAGCACATTTTATTAATCAAAACGTTGCATCCAATCTCTACTCTACTTGTTCACTTCACTCCATCATTGAACTTCAATACTGAAAGCACAGCGATAAACGATCGATACTCATTTACAATCGAGTATTCTCTGCAAAAATTTATCTATCGATTCCAGTGACAATGATGCATGACCGTGACGTCTTGATGAATGTGCAAAGCTTCCGATTATTTTCAGATGAGTAGCGTTTCTTCACACAACTTTCATGTCTTAAAACTTAAACAAGATTCGATTAAGAAGCTTGTCTTGATACAGAAACCTGCGCCCCTTTGTACCCGCTAATTTCGCCCCTTTTCTGCAGGCTCGCTAAACAAGGAAAGTGTTGCAGCAGAAAATTCAGAAACATCTTGATTTGCAGACAACAGAGCATAGAGGCTTGCACTCCTACACAGTTTGGTTATCAGCATGCAGAAAATCGCCGATTCTCTGGTTTATTCATCTTCATACGACGTGCGATAAACGTCTGCATAGCGGTTTGTCTTTACACAAATTTGTCTGAAGTGCGCGCTGTCAAATGAAACGTTTCAGCAAACAAAGAGAAAGGTTTCGCTCTTGATTGCGTTATCCGTGCATCAGTTTCACTATGAAGTGGTCGCCTTATTTTCATTAAAAGAACGAAATAAACGCAAATCTCGCCTATAAGAATCATTTACGCTTAATTGGCGAAAATCTCACGAGAACGACCCTCGATAAATTACTCCACGTACAACGAAAATGAGTTCTTCTTATGTGATCATCGCAAAACGAGTCATTCAACTCTTTTAATTGAGCATTCATCATCACATAAATGTTACTTCCTTCTAACAGAAATAATCTGCAAGGATCAATAAGATGACATTAAGCGTCGGTTGGGACAAATTTAGAGGAACCCTATAGAGTTAAAGTCGAAATCGACGTGCAACAATACGCGATAGCTTATTCCTTAACAAAGATCAGCACAGTGGCAAAACTATTAAGTGATGCAGCTGCCCACAATATGGAAAAAATCGGAACAGGAAAATTAAGGAAAAATATGACAGTAATAAAGACAAGAATAGCAGGGAAGCTACGAATGTGTAGAAAGTTATCATAAAATCATACTGGCCTACTTCAGCGAAATAACGCAGCTGCAAACGATGATACTCTCATCATAAGCGATAAAGCATTGACTCACGAAATGAGGCGAAGATTTTTGAGTTGGATTTTTACTGGAACAGACTCATTTTTGAAATAGGCCCTTCTGTTAACGCTTACAACGAGAACTGCTGCAACAGAAATGGCGAAAGGAAAAGAAAAACGTCGACCTATACGGAACGACGATGGCTACTCGATGCCGGGCGCGACATGCAGCTGGCATTCCATGGCCACCAGGCTCCAAAAACGGATATAATCGTTCCAGATCGGCAAAAGACGGTGCATCCATCCAAACTTTGATCGGTCCTACGAGCGCCGGCGGTATCATCGGGCAGAGCTGAAGATTTTCATCCTGTGCTCTCATCATCAGCTCATCATCGTTCGTCCGATTATCTTAAACATCATTCGTCCATCCGATGGCGCTCAATTCCGAGGGTCAAAATCAAGCTTAAAAACTTTCCTAAGCTTTTACGATTTATAAATTACAGCTAAAGAAAAATTCTTTGATGCTCGCTCAAGAATTTAAGGACTTGCATGTAAATAGCGCAAAGATGGATGCTTTCAAAATGATGAACGATAAAAACGGCTTCATAAACAAAGAATTATTATCACACAGAAAATATTTATCTACACGCATCCAGAAACTTGATTTGAGGCTAAAATCGACGCTAAACGTACAAATTTCATACAGACCATTTTTCAAAAGACCAATAATTTTTAGTAAAACAAATGAGATGAATGAAACCGCTGTCTAACTAACAACAGTGTGCACATCACAACAGGTGTGAGGTTTGAAAACAGCTGTTCACCTGCTTTTTAATAAGCACTCATCACCTTTTCTGGCAAATTTCCCATCAACGACTGTAATTACGCAGCAAAATTTGCAAACAAATATGGGGCTGAGGCATTTATCATGACTTTAGTGAGTTTCAAAGCTTCAGCTTTGTCAGTGCAACCGCACCTCAACGAAGATGAAAAGAAAATAATGCCAACCAAATGCACCTGATGCCGAAGAGTTGCCGATCGCCGAAAGCTCGACGGATTCCAAAGCGGAAACAGCTAAATCGCTAGCGGAAGCGGACTGTGTGGATGGTTGAATTGTTGCGAGTGTTGATGGAGCCGAGATGATCAGCGATGGACTCCACGAGCTATAGTCGAACGAGACGGGACAGTCGCTAAGCAAGAAATGTATGACGGCTACGCACAGCGCCAGCACAACCACCAGCTTCAGTTTGCTGTTCATGACTGCACCGACTGAGTTCACCTTTCATTACCACTCCACACGGCTCCACATCACATACACCGCCTAAAAATTTCAGCACCTTTCTTCGTATCTTCATACAACCACAGCTTTCAAACGTAGAACCTGGTGTGATAGACAACATTTAGAGGTCGACGTATGAGCGCAAAACAACTAATTTTACAGTGAGTGCAGTGGGCGAAGAATCACTATGACATAAACGAAGGGCGATATTTCAGCAAGTTACGAGAACAAAATAGGGGCGGAAATAGGCGCAGGTACTTGAACATCGACAAATTGACCTAGGTCGTCTACCTGCAATCAACCCGGCTGGCTCTCCCTCAAAAATGATAGAAATGACACAAGCAAGAATACGCTCACCATCAAGCTTCAACAAGCATCGGAACCAAATTCCAACCACCCCTCGAAAATTACTGACGAAAAACCTGCTCGCTTCTGTCCTCCAACGATGACTTGTCGAACAAACTTCAAAAAGAAAAAATCGGTTGCGAACTCAAACGAACGATTGAGCACCACACGAATGCTACCGTTCATCGTCTGCTACGTGACTGTGAATGGGGTCGAATGTACTGCTTTGGCTAGAAGCAAAATAGTACAGGGGGGCCTAGCGGGGGTAGAGGTGTGTGTTGGTGTTTTAGTTTGAGGGGAGGGGAGAGGGGGGGGGGTGGGAGTGCTGGGCAGGGCTATTATTGTCTGTTGCTATTGAGAGTGACGGAAGATGGGGAAAAAGACACCGACTGGTGTTATGTCTCAAGGAAAAAATGCTAACAACAGGTGAGTTCCCGAGTCGTGATATCAAATAGATGGTGAACTTTACTAATTCGTGTAGTGAAAGATGGTTTGATATTAAACGTGGAGTGAATTTTAGAATATCTGAAAACAGAACTTCTTGAATCTGAAGTGACGGAGAGCACAGGAAAAGAAGCAAAGATGTGGAATCAGTCAGAACTCTGGATATTGGGAAAGAGGAGTGAGGAACGAAGCGAAAGCGGATGCGGGGAGAGAGGGGAATACTGGACAAAGCTGCGCGATAAAGGATGTAAGGAGTGAGTCGCACCGAAAGCGTGCGCTACAAAAATAGCAACAGTGACAACTCGCGTTCACACCGACAAACTGGTTTCCTCGTATGCATTTTGGCAACAACGATCTGGGCAATTCATGAGGCAGCCATTCATTTTTGTCCCTGGCATCTGTTCTCGAGTCTGCCTCACCTACTGTCCTAACTCCATTCCCAATTCTGGTCGCGAATGGATAAGATGGGGACCCGGTTTGATCCATGATCGTATGGAGGTGGATTGAGCCTATTCCGGCTCCAACGAACTAAACCGGTCATGTTCGTATGGTCATGAGCCTTGGCCAGTAACGGTTTCTGTCGTGACGATCCGTCTAACCGTCACTTCTTTCTTCTACGTTCCAATTGTTTAAGGTGTCGAATTATCAAGGACATGGATTTAGGTATCGCCACGTTGGGAGTCTATGAATAACTGACATATCAGTTGTTTGGGATTATCGACGAACTGCGAAAGAGGATTTTATCGTCACAACTGAGCAAATATATTGATGAGTTAATGAGTGCGCAAATGAAAAGCTAATACCTGCTAACTGCCTAAGTGCATGTTGCTATCACTTGATGCTTGTGATTGCAGCTAGGCTTCACTTCTATAAAAGTAGGAAGTAAAATTGCCAAAAAGCAATCGATATTTTGTGAAGAGAACGATAAAATGAATTATTCTCTGTGCTCATTCTTCGACAACCTTAAGCACTCATCTATGAGCTGAAACGTAGAAATTGTTTCCACTGCGTCAAAACAAATAAACCATTGAGAAGAAAACAGCCGCCCAACATTCACCAAACAGTCTTTGCAATAATTTTTGTATTGCTTCGAACGAAGAAATTTTTTTCGTCAAAAAAATGGAAAACTTCGTGGAACTTCGCCAAAACAAAATTTCCTTCAAATAGAATCTCGATAGATTTTATGCTTAAAACGTTCTCCAATGGTTTTAATGCGACAAAACGTTCCCCGAAGAAATGCTTAAGGTAAGAAAAAATAAGAGTGCTCACATAACCTATCGTCGCCTCAGTTGGAACGTCACCTATACAAACGTGTGTATATCTGCGTGTGTCTGTGGAAAGGGATATGTGCGTACGTTTGTGTTGCTGTGTATCTGTACGTGTATCTGCGAAGTGAAATCTCCACGTTTAGGTGTTTATGCGCACATATATTGAGTTATGTGCACTTTTTCCAACTACATATATATATATATATATATATATATATATATA
>JAARMF010000026.1:183402-194302 GCA_022844705.1 Toxascaris leonina | reverse complement strand
GAGACAGATATATATGCACATTTTTGCAGGTATATGTATGTATGTCTTACTCTTTTCATCGTTCATTGAAATCCAGATTACTTGTGAAGGGCGATGCGGACAACTGAAAGGCTCGTCGTATCGTAAGAAATTTTCAAAAAGTCGGCACCGGAACGGCGAGCGCGCATTTCCTAACATTTGTGCTCCGTTGCACTTGTTATACTGTGGTATGAGCGGAGCGGAAGGGTGCTGCTAGTGACAAAGTGAAATCCCACTTCGAATTTTTCATTCACGGATATGTGATTGTCTTCGTATGGGGGAATGCCATCTATAAATAGGCAGTGATATTCGTTTCATGCGATTTCTCTGAATCTATCGCCTCATTTATAAATGTTATCTGCTGTCAATTATTTGCACAATATGGTCCAATTACAGCTAAATGCACATATTCATAATGCCGCAAAATTATTTATTCAATAATTGCATGTAAATTGAGCGACATCAGATCTTTTTTCAGAACATTTCGAAGGAAACTTAATGAGCTCACTCTTTGATTTGAAACAAATCTTTGTTGCTGTTTGTAGGTTAGCATTCCCGAGGAATTCACTGTCTTCCTTCATCCTTATTTTAAAATTTTCTTATCACTTATACAGGAAATATGTTAGCAGCGCCGCTGATTGTTTTACCTCACAAGACACACGCCATCTATCGATTCCCCTGCGAATTTAATATGGAATCTCTATATGCGGCTGTTTTCCTGGTCTAACGAAGCTAATGAAAATTTTTCAAACTTTGCATAATTGATCAGTCACAAGGCTAAACATATATTGTGCGCTATTTGGTTCTTTGGAGTAAGGGAAAGGGGAGGGGGAGGGGGTTACTTCTATATGGAAAGGGCTAAAATGCGAAAACTATGGTGGGTTCGAGACTCCACGGTGTGATTTTCATTAGTTCTTTACAGGCATCGATATGCGCAAAATGAGTGCAGTGCTTCGTAAAGGTGAACGATGGATGAAAATATCTTTTGTGAGCATCTAAACAGCAGCTAGCATAGCACAATTCTAGGACTTTGCTAACGCCGATATAATCTTTCAACTACGATTTTTGAACTCATCCGCAATTATAAGAGGCATTTTGCATTAATGCTTATCAACAGTGACTAGCTCAGCTCACCGAGTTGATCATCTCTGAATCAAGGCATTCGCTGGCATGAAACTTTCGCTATCCTTGTTGTATATGTAGTCTAGTCATGATGAATATCTTTCAGCATACATTTTTCAAAATCTATGGTGGGAGGGGAAGGGGGAAGTTCTACCCTTTTTAAGTGGACATAGCTTTTTTTTTCTCGTGAAAACCGCAGAAATAAGAGAAGGAGAAAAAAGAGCAGGAAGATGGGAAGGAAGATAGAAAGGAGGGTGAGAAGGAAGAGTTAATCATTCAAGATGATGTACTATTTTTTAAACTGTTCGAGTGAATGAATTAAAAATATCCTGATTAACAGCGATAAACGCTAATCTGACACGAGAATTGCGTCGGCAATAGCTGACTCTAAATTCGTTTTCGAAATTGTTGCTATTTTATCTGGTCTAGAAAGCTTTACATCCCACATATAATACACAACATTCATATATGGAATAGCCGCTAGGCTATGATGAGAAAATTCATTGAGAAAAGAGTATTCGATGGTCGTTGTTGAGAGCATAAAGTGGTTCTTGATAAGATGAATTGCTGTGATATACTGAGCAGTGAAAAAAAGGAGCACGTAAATGACGTTGTTGCCCGAAGACGTAGAGGGTCGATATTTTTCATTCGTACCTTTCTATTTAGCAATCTTTTCACGCGTAAAGCGAAACATTTCAGAAGCAATATGCAATGTGCGTTAATGGCTGCAATATTCAAAAATTGAAGTTATTGAAAGTAGCATCGGATTTAGTTGTTAGACGACAGCCAAACATTCAGTCATTGATGATTTTATTTTGCCGAAATATTCAAATAATTCCTAGGAAACGATTTTGGATCGCCTGCCTTGCATCATTTCATGCCCTCTCTCCTATCTTCTCCTCTTCTTCCACTTGCTATCTCTACAAAAAGCAGCAGGATAAAGACCGTTTTTCTAAATGGTTTTATCACCGAATGGGATATATTACAGCACATCTAAGGAAACATACCTTTTTGTGAACTGCAATGAAGGATTTTTTTCTCCAAAATTACAGACTGGAAGTTGATGAGATTCGAGATTGGAATCTGCTGCGAATTTTAGATTTTTATGCAATATTTCAGTTTATGTTGACTATGAGATGTGAGTCATGAAATGAAAGCAAAAGTTTAACGCCATTATTATCCTCCTTTTTACGACTAAATGAACGAAAAAGAAATGCTTAAATTAATAAATCATCGGAAATCGTTTAGTTCTTTATCGAAGTTTCGTTAGTGTTTATATATCGTTGAGGAAATGATCGTTGCTATGAAATTCACACCTTTGGAAGTATAGAAAACAAATTGATACAAATAAGATTTCTGTGAAATTTCTGAGAAAGAATTTCAACAGAAAAAGATAGTAAAACGAAGGAAAATGAAGAAAATATGATCGGGACCATTAAAAAGTTAATGTATATGTGCAAAACTTTGTTCCGCATTGATACAAAAAAAGTACACCAATAAGAAGCGGTAATCCGTAGTCAGCAATACAACATTAAGGAGATAAATTGCGATGACAAGATAACTGTACAAAGAGGAAACATTTAAAGAAATGTTTAGCAACTTTCGTTATCGACGCGTTTCTCATTCATCGTCGATTTATTCTTTTAAAGGAAATATTTTTCATAGGCAAAAAGTGTCGATTCACCGTTTTATTTCGTTGTTGACACCTTTTCATCATGTGGTTGCCATTCGATTGGCATACCTCATCTCAAATAATGTCGCTTTTTTTTCTTTTTCTCTAATTGTGCTCTTTTTCAATATAAACGATTCCTTTTTTCGATGACTAAAAGCGTCGAATATTTTTCTTCAGCAGTAAAGAAATGACAAAAAATTCACTCATCGAGACAATATAATGTTTATTCCCATTCAGTTGTTGAATAATGAAATCTTCGCGATGTGATAGCAAAAATTGGCTAGAAGCAACGAGTATACCTCTGAAATCGATGTTAGCAACAATAGAGTGGTCATGGATTGTAGCTTTTTCCGGAGCTTTCCAGAGGGGTGGAGTTATTGAAACCGTTCATTTCCGCCATCCTCTCAAAAACAAATTTAAGAATTCCCTGTCCTGTATAGGGGCAAATTTTTGTAAATTTTAAGCTTGTTATAAGCTACCAGTAACATTTTTTACTCATGAAATGTAACAAATTCTTAATGGTTATTGGGTAATCGTTTATTGGGTAAACAAGGCTTTTAATTTTTCTTTCCAATTTTCCTGAACAGATGCATGGCTGAGCGCAACCCGCACAAAGCCTTAGAGAGAGGGCGGCAAATCGAGAAGAAGAGGATTTGAACTGAGAAAAGAAAACACTTATAGTCGGGGTTCTACGCCTTTCCCTCAATGACAGAAAACGGTAAGCATCTTTCAGAATATGACATAATTTCGAGTGAAATTCACTCGCTTTCTTCTACTGCATTTCTATCACCGCCAATATCTGCCATAACAGCGTCAATTTCCTCGTAGAGACAGAGTGTCTGACGCAACCAAAACACTGCCAGCTGTTGTGGAATGTGTCAGATGTAAGCGATGCAATACAGCAGCGAAACGCGATCGGGGTCTTGCATTTCTCAACAAGCAACGCTACTACTAATTCTATAGGGGCTATGGACGAGCCGACAAGAGGAGGGGGATGAGAGGGGGGGGGGGGATTGGTGAAAAGAGGCACCATATTTCAAGCAAAGCCAACCGTTCACACGACACCAACTATAAACATAAGCGTCTCGTCTAACGATCGTTGATGTATCATCAGAATACGCAAAATTCTTTGCAAACACCTTATCGTTCGATTCCGAAGCATTCTGAATCGGTTGAATATTCCCATACAAGTGATCTTTAGAAACGACTGGCATTTATGTGAGCGTTCCACCTAAATCATATTAACTACCAGCTGCTGAAACTGTATTCCTACACACACTAATATTTATTCAGCAGATATAAAGAAAAGAAAAAAATTGCAAGATAGGGGTGAAAGAAGTGATGCATAAGAGGGTATTTATATGGACATAACAGTCCAACTCATAGGTCGAAATGAAGTAGAAATTTGTCGGGTCATCGTAAAAACGAGCGAGTCGCTGGAAAAACTTCAGAAACGGACAGCAGCAAAATTTCTTGCGGAAGGCATCAAACTGGTTCGCCACTGCATTGATGTTGCATAAGAAGGGAAAGTATCATCAAGTGAATATGTAAGAAGATATTTTCCCCTTCTCAAATTAATAAATTTGAAAAAAGGCGTAAATGACTTTGGAATAAATAATGGGACAAAGCTTAATAAGCTCGGGATTGAAGAACTTTTGAAAGGAAAATCGATCAGTGGTTGTGGACACATGCATATCTTTCCCGATGTAATTCTTGTGTGGGGCCTTTGAATGTACCTCATGGTGCTCCTATTACTTTTTGAATACGGCATTATATTCAGGAATTGAACAGCAGTAATGCAATTTTCAACTTCTAGTACATTTTTAGACAATGTCTCTCCCCCCCCCCCTCCGCCCAACCACCTCTCCCCCTTCAGTCAGGTTGAGCAGGGTTGCGGTTTCAAATCGTCATATCTGCGCTTACGTCTGATTCAGTGAGATGAAAATAGAGCGTTGAATTGTGAGAGCAGGGATGAGGCGGTGGGAAAGTGGAGGATGTGGCAGTACAACACCTATCATATTAAACGAGCACTGACCTTGCTTGCCTAAGGCAAAAGAAACAAGTATGAGCAAAATAATTCAGCGAATTTAACTACTGATATGAACTTCAAACGCGTCAAAGTGGGTCAAGTCGTTGCTGAATCTGATGGAGGGTTCATTGGGTTGGCGAACATCTTTTAACAACTGCACGTGAAACTGACCGCGCCTGCTGCGTTCAACCTCGCATTGCCATTTTAAACTTCACAGCCAGCCTGAATGCTCATCAAACATGCAAACGAATCGGCTCGTGCGCATATGCAAATTCCATAGCAATTTCGAGTGTAAACGACTCTCGGAAGTGAACGAATCGAAGCGAAGAAATTTTCAATGATAACTCTGAGGTGTAGGCTATATATCAAAAAGAATTACCATATTGGCTAAGGCTAGATTCTGTTGGATGCAAATTTGAACAATTGCCAACAAGGGCATTAAAATAATATTTCGCACTCATGAATAAAACATCGCAACGCAGTCTTGATCAGAAAGTGCAAATTTTGGTAGTAGAAGTGAATCCTCTTAAATATGGTATGGAGAGCCAGTCGACGACGAGATAGAGCTCTCTTCAGTTCACTGCAGGAATGGAAAGCATATCAATGACACGTGAATTGAAAGAGAAATGAATAAGCACTCATGAGCAGTTGAAAAGGAATGAAGTAAGTGCCAGTGACAAATTCGCTCTTCGCAAGACAACGCTAAAAGAAGACGGAAAACAACCGCTGGCCTTGGACGACTCATAATGACCGCCACCTTCGAATGCCGTTCTCGGCCAGTTCTTTGCTCTTCTTCACACTTTAATGCTTCCGCATATCAACACACCGTCGCACCATACCCAATTTTCGACTGGCTGACGTCGTCGAGTGCAAATCAGATTCATCGTAACGACGAAATTACAGACAACTTCATGATGCCATCGATTTTTATAGTGGTTACATCGACCAATCCAAGCGATTTTCTCATCCATGTGCTCATGCGAAAATCGCATATGACTTAATAATGTGATGTTCAAGTATCAGCCTGAGGAGAAGTTGAATTGAATAGCGTTAAAGCAGATTCGTCTATTCGCTAGCACACTCGTTACTCAATGGAAGCAGTAATATTCCTCTGATAACGAATATGCATATCACCATTCGCAACATGCATGACACGATGACAATATAAAACGGTCTCGATCGGTTTGAAATGCCGAAGCTCGATGAACTAGAGACCGAATGATGCCAATATAGAGTTAGAAATGTGAATCGCCCTCATTGCTACCTGGCAGTGCACACTGTCTGCCACACTATACGGGCTTGAGCAATCGCTGAATATTTGTGTTGGTGTGCAACTCGGTGGAAAAGTGAGAGCAGATGCATTCAGAGTGCAATATTGATAAGTGTTCGCGAATTCAATAAAAAAGATAAAAAGAAAAATAACTGCTGAATTTCTACAAATTTCTTTATTGCCAAATTAATACCCCAAAGCAAATCGCGCTCAAATTTAACAGAAATTAGTGGTTGAGATGTGCTGAGTAAGTCTCTTGAATGCCGAAATATTAACGTATCGTTGAAAAAAAGAACGACGATCCATTTCGTCAATGAACTGAATGAATCTCCGTCAGAAGATGATTGTGATCGAATTTCTGCAATGATTCTATTGAATTTGGGACAAATTTTCGATAAAATCTGAGGCGGAAATGTCGACGATCGCATTCAGCGATTTCGTGCAGCGCTCACTTTCAACATCTATCGCCTCGTTCATTGATCATTCGCACTCAGCTAATAGTAGATTCGTCCATTTCGCATTCACATATTTTTTATTGTATTTCATCGCCTCAACAAAGAAATTCAATTGGCTTATAGATTCCTTCTACGCACAACGAATTTATTTAAGTGTCGAATTCAATCGCACAAATATAAAACAACATTTCATCAACAACGAATATAAATCCATTCATTTAGCATTATTTTGCTAGGAAATAGAGAAGGCGAACGCCAAATAAATTGCGCCTTTTACGCCTTCATATCATTTTCTCTGGCTTTTTCTTGACGATTTTTTAAGGGCAGCGAATGTAATATTTCCAGTATTTGACAACATTCCTACTGACTTTGACTCTTCATACTGAAAATGACCAAACTGAAATCGAGATTCTCAGGATTCGCCCCTCTCTTCATACGTCAGTGGTCAACATAGAGTTTTGCCATGAGTGATTGAAATGCGATAAAAGCAAAGATCGCTGCTATATACGACCATATAAAACAAAAGAGGTGACGGCAGGTGGAGAGTCTAGAAAAAAGTGGTGATGGCGAATGCACAACGTGTCCGTTTCTGAGGTCTTCGTCGGCTTAAATGTTCTCAAAGTGACCAATTTTTTATTTATTGACACTAAAAATAATGTTTACAACTTGAAACTACAAAATTATTATTCTCCCAAAATGAGCCAACGTGAGAGGTGGAAATCGCCTGCCGCCTTTAACATGAGTGAACATGGCGTGAAACACGGAGTTCGCAAAGTTCCCAGCAATTTAAATCTAAATGTTCAAATAATAAAGTATCGCGCACAACTGCAAATTTTTCGGAGAATTAGTGTGCAGTTCGTTGTTGCCGAATGCTTTGATGCTTTTCTCAAACCCCCATTGTCGACCTCATAGCCAGCAAAGTTTGCAAAACCAACGATTCTACAAAAATTACCAATCGTTTTCTGTTGTTGGCATGTTTGAAGTTTGTCTCAGACTCGAAGGATAAACATTGTTGTTAGCAAAGAAAACTTTACCAACAAACGGATGAGTACCCACCATCATTCACGTGCCGAGCGAATGCTGTACTGCTGAACTATCTCGAATCTTGTACCTTGGTTTGATTAATGAGTCGGTCTAGAGCTAAAAGCAAGAAATCTAGCAAATCTATTTCACACTTTATCAACCTCGAAATGCGTTACATTCGCATATATGAACGATTTACATTTTATATCCCGATAATGACTGCTCGGAATAAGATGCATTTCAAAAGCTATGGTATTAGGTGTTTACGGCAATGGCAAGAAATGAGCGACAGCGCTACATAGGACGGCAATCATAGACGATACACGCTAAATGAAGACGGTTTCAATAAAAGCTATCAAGCGATACGGATGTATGCGGAGAATAAGCGATGCGGAAATCGAGAACCTTATTTACAAATTTCAAATAATGTTTCTGCATCAATATTAGCGAATCATATCACTAGTTCGTAGTGCATCTTTTCCTCTGCTTGGTGCTTGGATATGAACATCGGTTGTTGACTGATTAAAGGCTCACTTGATGAGTCAGGAAATGCGTGTAAAAATGTTTATTGTTGGGTTGTAGTATTTTATTTACAATGGGTTTTCTCGGTTTGTATACTCAGCTTTAGGGTTGCATAGACGCTTTCTCGACAATGAATAGCACATCCTTGATGTTGTTATGGCTAAAGAGGAGAGTGATGCGGTTATTTCTCATGATTTAATGCCTCTAGGTTAATCACCTCTCCGACAAACACCTCCTTCACAGAAACCACTCTTCGGCACTCTTTTCACCTCAAACCTCTCCTCCCCTTCCCTCCAAAAAAAAAAAAAAAAAAAAATCTTGGAAATGATTGATATGACAAAACAACAATACGAAATACTCAGCAAATCGTTATACGAATGTCTACACTCGAACACATCATAAACTGAAATGCACTGAATTATGCTGCGCAAATTTTTTAACAAGCCGATAAAAAAAAACACGGGAAATGATTGAGTATGCTATTTTACAAACCTGATGCACGCTTCTAAATGATCACTCTCCTTGCTACCAGCTCTCCTTTTATATCGATACTCGTGCCCTAGTAAGAGCTCACCCTGCCCATTCTCTCTGGACANCCCCCCCCCCCCCCCCCCCCCCCCCCCCCCCCCCATTCATCGAATAAAGAGAAACTGGCTAGTTCACATCAAACATCCGTTCAGTCTCAGAATTCGAGCAGAGAATTTGCTGATATTTCAGTGTTGCAAAAATATCCTCGCAGTATCTGATGCATTTATTTCGAAAATCATTCTCTCGCATCCCTTCGCCTAAACCAATTACCCTAACATCTGAGTTACTATCAGACGTTGCATCACACACACAATTTGTGAACCCACTCATGTTCCAAAGAGATCTTCGATAGAAGAAAGCACTGCTTAGCTGTTTGTCCTTCGAAACGATACGTTTCCAGCTGGGAATGGCTGACAGGAAGACACTTCAGCGAGATTGACGTAACAATAACAATGAAATGAACAGCTGAAAAGGTCGTTGGAAATAGAGCCGAACACGACGAAATAGTGCTGTAACAAATGAGAGAGTTGAAATTGGGGTTTCAAAAATGGGAACGATGCAAGTGCGAACGTAGCGAAACAAACGCCGAATCAATCGATACGAGTATTGAGAATGGATGCACATTGTAGCAGGTTTTTGCGTTCGGTGTGGTCCGATTACAGGGTTGGATAGAGTGGGGGAGGGTGGGGGTNGGGGGAGGGGGGGGGGGTAGGAATGGTGTCGGGTAGTCGATGAGGAAGTAGGTAGTTTTGAGTGAACATTTGTTAGGTTGAGCATTATAAACGTTCGGTCGCGATTATTCTCAACATGTTGTGTACACTATGGCACAATTAATAGCTTCAACTGATTTCCGGTTCGAGTGTAACGCTTCATATCGTAAACAATTTGTTGTCGCGTTTTATTATTTTTATTGTTCGTTCTCTGTTTTATTGTGAACAGAATAGTAGAGAGCGGACAAATCTTTCCTTCCACTTACCTTGTAGTATCGCAGCCACGTGGGCAAATGGTCTGCGACATTTGGCACAGTTCACTATTTTTGCGTTGGCGTTCTTGCGAATCTTTTTTCGCGTTGCTATTGTTGCAATGCATTTGTGCTCGTTGATCGGCGATCGGTTGTTGACTTTTTTTTGGTGTCGTTAAGCTTTATAATGTAAGTGCAATTTCTTTAAACAATCAATACGTTGGTC
Source organism: Toxascaris leonina (assembly GCA_022844705.1). Lineage (NCBI taxonomy): Eukaryota > Metazoa > Nematoda > Chromadorea > Rhabditida > Ascarididae > Toxascaris > Toxascaris leonina. The sequence continues at coordinate 184,476 of JAARMF010000026.1, read as the reverse complement.
ATTGCTGCTCTACACCTATGGGTTGTTTATTCGGACCACCCATTTGCATATACGACCGATCTTTGCCCGATCGGTCATGTAGCTTTGCGTTCGTCATGCAACATTGTCGGTTACTGCTAGATTCCTTGTTGCATGTGGTTATCACTGGAACAGGCAGTGCCACCCATTCATCGAAGCAGGTGATACTACTATATCGCTGCAACTGATAGTACCGCCCTCCTGAGATTCTGTGCAGTGGTTATTTCATAAGATGTTCATAACCACGGAATGTAGTTTTCACTATGCTGTCGTTCCCGTCATCATTAATCTGCAAATGTGCTCGCGCTTTTCTAAGGGTCGTCTACTGCTGTTTCGGATCCCAACCATCAGCCAAACGTGAATTCAGTGAACAAATGGGACGTGGGCAGTTTGTGCGTTCCTTTGTAACCCGAATAATCGTTCGCCGGCTTTTGTTTGCATGTTCAGTGAATTCGGCTGGTCGCTCGCTTAGCGTCTTTCGATTGCTAAGCGAGCGACCAGCCGAATTCTGACCGCTGGAAAGAGATTCGCAGTATTTTCTGTTAGTTTCATTGATTGAAGTTAATCGATTTTTCGCCATATTCGACCGGCCAATTGGTAGGTTGGCGGATGGCTGAAGGTCCTTTAGTGGTTTTGCCAGGTTTCCGTGGATGTAATGCACGGTTGTCGAGTGTGCATTTCGCTATTGAGCTAAATTTTAGGACTGGGTCTTGCAAGTCGGGGTGATATCTGCATAGGTGTGCGCTCACCCATTGATCTGTTTTCTTCTTCGGTGAATTTCCCAAAAGAACGAAGGTGCGAATGCTTTAAAAAGTTCCGATGCTTTTAATTTTTATGGTTTTCCTCTACCATGCCACTTAAATGATCTCGGTATTCGCTATGAAACGCTCAATTTTTCTTCTAAGATTTGCATCTTATTTGATAGATTATTGTACCATAGTTTGTGGTGACTGTCGAAAGATTCCTCTCAATTTGTACAGTTTATTGCTGTGCTGTAGGAAGTGCAGTTGTATCAACTGCAAGGTGAACGAATTGTTTTGTTCACTTGGGGGGGGG
>JAARMF010000026.1:140155-183182 GCA_022844705.1 Toxascaris leonina | reverse complement strand
GGGGAGGGGGGGGGCGTTGTTTCTTTGCTGGATGTGACGTGGAAACTGCGCTTGTATTAAACAAGTGGAACAATACATGCAATTTGAATTTCCTTCCCTCCAAAAAAGAAAAAAAATTGGCATCTGTGAGTGCGACCGCGGTTCTCGATCGCTGCTCTCGTCCGCTTCCCCTATTTGCTTTTGAATCCCACTTCTTTTCTATACGCTTTATGCGCGTCGTTTTTCTATTCGTTTTATTTTTTTAAAGAATCATCAATTTTCCATACTTTGAAAGGGCTGTGATATCGCCATTCGATGTCAAAGCCCCACTGAATCGGTGGAAGTGCTGCGGATTTCGGTTACTGTGAAATAATTCTAAAAGATACGTGATTGGAGGTGAAGAAATGATAAAAAAATATTTTCATACGGTTGTAGGTATGGCTGTCGGTATACCTGCATTCTGCCGCACATTTCCGCTAATGTGCTATGATCTTTGAATTGTTACCTGAAGCTCATTTTCAGTCTGTTCATTTTTATATCGTACGTCTTAAACGCCTTGAGATCAACGCTTGCCTCGTTTCGTCTCACCGATATTTAAGGCATGATCGCGTATGCAGTACTGTGTATCATGCTCGGTTAATATTGTAGGTCAGCTTGGGTTGCCTTCAATTTCGGTAGTGGTGTATTTGGCTCACAGTTCTCACTTATTGCGCTATGGGTAGAAGGATCTGAAGCGTAAAAGCCCATTTTGGGCTCATATGCGGATTTGCTTAATGCTTTCTTAGGAGATTCTTTTATTGTATGAGACCGTAGTGACGTATCATTAATATTCCATGCTCATGGTGGGGAGGAGGGAGGACTAGCTTCTCTCCAAGCTCTGATATCCTTGACTTTTGACAAATTGCCAACTATCCATTTGAGGTGCAAAGTTTTATATGAAAACGACGTTCATTCCAAGCGTATCCTAACTTGCGAAGTTTTTGAACATTTTTGCTATTATTTAGCCTTATTTCTGCTTCCTTTTGCCCTTTACTGTTTTCATTAGTTTCATTCCTTGATTTTGCTTCCGAATTCCGACGTTCAGCTCCACTTGAAGGGCTAACGAGTTGCGCTTCAGCACTCGAAATTTCTGCACAACATTCTATCGACGCCGTTGAATGGAAATCTCTGCTAGCTCATGAGCTTCTCTTTGGATTGGTTATATCTTTCGCGGAATACCGCTTGTGGTAAATTCTTAGAACCCATTATTCGAGGTGATGTAAGCATCAAGTTTTTCATTAATGCGGCGAACATAGAATTTGAATGCGCTCTTATGGGCATGGTATCGTACTGTGGAAGGTGTATAACTATTCTTAAGTGAACGATTTAGTTACGGAAAGTTACAAAAATTGCCGAATTGACCGTATCCAAAGTATTCCACAGAGAGGCCACTTTTTGCCTTGTACCTTCGCAAGTTGACCCGAAACTTCCAGCAGCCTGCCAATGTTGGTACGCTTTTCAGATGTTGTCTTGCTTTAGTCTATGTGGCGCGGTTGCTCACGTTCCTGTAATTTCAAGTTGGTGAATTATTTTATGTTTTGGTGGATCCCATCAAATCTGAGCTCAATTTTCGTTTCGGAGAGGAAAAAGTCATGCAGATCGAAGGCAGGAAAGTTGAGGGTGTGAAGCGCGAAAGCCATTCAGTTTTGTGCCAGAAAGTGTAGTTAGAGTATTGCAGTGGCGGGCCATTCACTTCCTAACGACCCAAAACTTAAAGCGTTTCGCCTGGCATGATTCTGCAGGTGGGCAATGGCCGTTCTAGAAGTCTGCATCTTTTATTTCTTCCTCACAGAGTAATATACGATGAAGGGTACTTTTATGTTCAACAAAATTGACTTCATCAACTTGAGGTGTTTCTTCCTCATAAAGTTGCCCATATGTTTATCTGGGGTCTGGGGTATCGTCTACCAGTTATCCGCTGAAGCAGTTGTTGTCGTTTTCAAGTTGGCGGTTTAGAACGCTACATAGCAGATGTACGTTGCCTGAATGTATCCTTCATTTCGAGCGACAAAAGCTTAAGGAGCGCTTGGCAAAAAAAAGCGTGATGCGATCGTATATCCTCGTAATATCTTGTCGCTTGAATCAATGACACGAGACTGCAGGAACGTTTCCGGCCGGGAGCGCGCTCCCACAATATGTTGGTTCGGTGCAAACTTACACCTCTTGTGAGATGTTGACATCGTCGCACAGTAAAAATTCGTAAAACAAGGTTGGACTATTCATGTCCTTGTCATTCTCTCCAGCAATGATACGTTCTGTTAGAGAAAAAAACTTTCGTGATCACTGTAACCCGTTGATTTTTTAACGATATCCGTTAATTTTGTGGTATTTCGAGACCAGCAAACCTGGTTCGATATCTCTGCAAGCATCTTTGCCGTTGGCCATTCCAGTTTTTATTTGTCTTTATTTGCGTGCTGTCAGAGCATCCCTCCCACCTCCCCTCCCTCCCCCCCCCACTTATCACTGTTTCGTCCCACCCATACCTGTATATGCAACCTGCGATATGGATGCGACGCAAGTCTGTTCACTGCGAAAGGTTTCTTGCAAGCATAATTTCTTTTAAAAGANCCCCCCCCCCCCCCCCCCCCCCCCCCCCCCCCCCCCCCCCCCCCCACTTATCACTGTTTCGTCCCACCCATACCTGTATATGCAACCTGCGATATGGATGCGACGCAAGTCTGTTCACTGCGAAAGGTTTCTTGCAAGCATAATTTCTTTTAAAAGATGCTTCTCGTTCCATTTTCCCACTGATATGATTCTTTGAATACGTTGTTTTTTATAAGACGATCGCGATCATCCTATGAACGAGTGTAATGGAGTGCAAACAGTTTGTTGCAGGAGTCGATTGGAGAGGCGACGCATGGAGAAGATGTGTGACGAGCAGGACGCGATGCCATCCAGTTCCGAGCCACCTGACGTGAAGGAAGCATCGCTTAAGGAGGCTAGTCGTCCGGGACCTTCCAAGCAGCCGTCGTCATGCTCTTCGGGTCGTTCAAAGGCATCGTCGACTCCGCCGAGTGCTAACGACAGCGACAAGACAGAGCGCATTGCGATGAAGTTGGCGAGCCCGGTTGGTGGCGAGGCATTCACATTCTACTGGCCTCTGCGTGAGTCGGACGGATATAGCGAGGGGCAAGAGATTCTTGACCTTCTCAAGTGAGTGTCACCGGGGTTTTGCTGAAATTTTCAGTGGCTACTTCCGAATATTTGCTTATTACTTCCCCTTGACTGTCATGATTTGTGCATGTGTAAAGCCCTATTCCATTACTATAAAGCACAAACTCCCACAAGTAGCGCATTTTTTACATCAACGCTGATTGCTTCTAGTTGCTTGTTGCCCAGCTTTCTCAGAAATTCTAAAAACATTATCGACGATTTGATTGATTTCGATAAAATTTCGTGGTTGTTGTTTGTGGTTGCCTATGGCGAATAAGTGCCGAATCTTCCACTCGCCAAATTTCGTTCGATCCCAATCAGTTCTAACCACTGAATGCCAAAGGTACTCGCCCACAGTTTAAAGGAATCATAATTTCATCCTTTTTCTGTTGTTACACTTCGTCCGTCCTATTTCAGGAGCCCTTCAGTAAAGGCATAATCGTGATGACCTAACAACACAAATTTGCCTGAGAAACTTTGAAAGTGTTCTTTGCGCTTTATGCAGCATGTGGTGGGGGGAGGGGGGAGGCTAGGGAAGGAGGGAGAGGAGAAGTGCTTCAGTACTGATTATTTCAAAAGCAATAGGTTCGATGAAAGAGGTAGAGAGGGAGGATGAATTTTTTATATGGCTTTTTGAAATATCGGCTGATGCACTCAGTGTTGTATGTGCTTCCCATGATCAGGCAGTTGCATGTTACATTTTTCACCACATTAGCTTACTTGTCTACTGAGGGGAAGCACTTTCATTTAAGTGCATTATGAATTCTTCCACCAGATGCACCATTATTGTTAACTGATTAAAATGATCCCAGTTGCTCTTTAGCTGATTTTGCAATCTTTTTTAAAGGGAGACTCTGGCATCATTTCCGGAGCTGGAATTCATCGTCCGTCGGAAGTGCGATATCGGCGCCGTTGACAAGCGCGAGTAGGTTTCTTCCCACATTTAATTTACCTTTCCTTTCACGTTCAGATGACAAGAGTTATCGCAACCATCTTACAACTTGAAGACAAGGCATAAGGATTGCCCATCTTTTTCATTACGAAGATAATTTACTTAGTGGATGGAGATTTCTTAGTGTTTAATACGAAGCTAGGTGAGGTGGCGAAATCAAGAATGAAGCCGAAGATTGCATAATTGTACTGTTAGTTATTGAACAAGGGGAAGAGGGGGCTGCAACAGGCTGCAACCTCCGTAATTGAGAGAAACAATATTGTTAAGGAGGAAACTTGTAGCGATTCCTGAATTGACACTAGGAATGGGTTTATTTGAGATTCTACGCTGATGATGCCTGATAATAATGATGCCATCATTTGATTTATCATTTTAAACGTCACCATTGCATAAGTAGGGTGTCCCTCCTCCCATCTCCCTTAGAGCGGAAGAAAATGTATGTGCCAGCCTTTGCACAATTTCCTTATCTTTTTTTCTCGCACGTTATGTTTAGAGAATCGACATAAACGTCGAAAACTTTCGTACTGACCGAACTTTGTCGCAAAGATTTAAAACGAACAGGTGCACGCATTCATATTGTCGTCTGTGACATAATTCATTGATGAATGCGATGTTGTTTCTTTTCTCAGTGAGTAATTGGTGTGTTTGCAGCTATCAGCAGATGAGCTTCCTGCTCGACACGTTCAACAAGACGATTCCAACGATAACGCAGCTGGTTTGTTTGTTTTCAGTCATCTATGGAATATTGCTCTGAGTTACTTCTTTGGTGTGGAATACATAATTGAGGTCTTGTGCTGCGGCCAACTTCTTTTAGTCGAACCTAGACGCAGATGAAAGCTGTCAGGTTTTCCTTTTTTCGGTTGTCACATTTGTTATCTGAATTTTTTTCGTAATTCGAGTTATCCTTCGCATAATTTGTATGCTGATGTATCGCTCGTTCCGCAGTTCAACCTGAATGGGGTCAACAGCAGTCATCTACCACCAAGCTATATCTCTCACGTTGTATTTCTTCGAATTTTTTTCTTCGAAGTTTTTACTGATGTAAGCAGGGTCACCAGAAATTCGTGCAGAAGCTTGGAAACGTTAGACGATGTGTAAAAATATAAAAATGCTGATATGATTGCGGCGAAAATTTAGCAGAAATCTTGAAATGATCGTGGGGTGTGCGTAATCTGACGGCGGTAGTGTGTTGAATTCGGCTTGTGATGTGTAAATCGTATCTTATGTATTGCTAATGAACAACCTTACTTTCCGCTTGTGCCGTTTTGTAGTAAAGCCAAATGCAGTAGCATTTGGCTTTACTACAGCTCGCAGTTGAAGTATCAGTTTTTGAATGTGTTCGTTTAAACGTGTTGGAAGGGAGAAGTTGAGTTTTTTTAGGATGAAAAGTTCTTTTCTCGTTTGGTTTTCTCGTACTTAGCCGATATGGTTCAGGTTTTTTAGCAACTTGTTTCACAGAGTTTTATCGGAAATAGGGCGAATGATCTATTTTAAAATGTGTTGTCAGGTTTCCGCGTTTCGCCTTTTAAATCAAAAATTGCTTTCCTCTTCGCACAGAGCTTGCGCTTAGAACATATTCTGCTGAGTTGCCTGGTTGGGAACATGTTCTTTGAGCTATGTGGACAAACTTCTAAAAGATGGTGGTTCAAACCCTTCCATTGACGCATTTACCGTTCTGTAAGCTGAACGTTTGAAATCGTTAGTTATATGATCCGTTCATGTTGAATTGCTAGGTCCGTCAAATATGTCCCCCTGCTGACGATTGATGTGCTCCTCTGCCTATAAATGAATTTTTCCCGTCCGAAAGAGATCGCAGAAATTGCTAGCTGAAGAAGGAAGCGATATTTTCTATGAGCGTAATGAGAGTGAAGTGCTTTTGTTCGAAATATGCAGCTTGTTATTGCTGTCAGTTGCTGTTGACTTGGAAGAGGGGCAATAATATCGACAGTAAGGTTTTGGCTTGGTGTTCGACATGACGTTCTCATTCATTATGCGATTATGGTCACTAAATTTTCAGTAATTCTTATAATTCCTATTCCGTAGTTCGCCTAATAGTTTTACTGGAACAGACGTAACCTGCATATTGGAATTCGTTTTCTTCTCATTGGCTCTTTCGTTTCTGCGTTGTTCTTGGACTGCGTATAATACCTTCACTCTGCGTCGTGTTCTGATATAAAATGGTCAAATCGCAGAAGTATTCCCACAGATAAAATATTTTTGAGTTGTTTGAAATATTTTGTGTCACTGCAAAATCTTGGAGGAGATACTGCAAAGTTTAAAACGCGAAAATATTGGTTTGTTGCCGTGGTCTTCATAACTGCAAAGCACTAGCTTTCTGAATCCTTTCTTTCCAGTTTTCTAGAGAGGTTTTTTTTCATCGCAGTTTCTGACGCCATAAGTATTCCGCCAAGAAGAATTGATTAAGAAAGGAAGACAGTACTTGCATTGGAATAATACGTTTTGCAGTGGAAGGGTGCAACGAAACCAGGGGGTGAGATCTGGTCAGCGGAACGTGCCGAGCCATCTCTTCTGAAACACATCTGCGCTCGTGCTTACAACCGTGCGGTGGACAACGTTCATCTGCTCAACAACCACTATAAGGCGTTCTCATCGCAGACCTATGGGGAAACGTCTTTTGAGCGCATGCAGATGATAATCGAAGAAATCGTTCCGAAGGTACATCTACGATAACCTCCTCACATCGTCTTTTAAAGTGAAAACGCTCTCCGTCAATAAAATTTTTGCTCACAGGGCTTTATAGCGAGCAAAACTCACTGTTCTCAGTGCCTTTCGAGAAATTTTGCCATCGGAAGGGAAGTGACGAGAGGGCTAGCACATAGCGAGGGGATTTCAAGAATTCATTGCCCCATGGCTGCTTCGTTTGTGACCCTTCGCTAGGCATTCTGTCCTCATCCGCCCTCTTGTTTCTTTTGTTCTCGGATGTGTTGCTTCTACGGATTCGTTACGTGGCGATATGCTTACAGGAGCGGGATGTTTTCGTGGATCTCGGAAGCGGTGTGGGACAATTGGTGATCCATATGGCTGGCGGTTCGAGGGTGAAGAAGGCGGTCGGGATCGAAGTTGCTACACTGCCATGCAAATACGCCGACAATCTTGGCTCCGAATTTAAAAAGTGGGTTTTTCCCTTACTAGGTAGTTGCTGCAATAAGATTCACGAGGGCCTACGGTGAAAGTAGAGAAGTTTTCGGGAATATGTCTACATCTGTGGTTATGATTGGTAGCGAAGGAGCAGGAAAGGGTTATAGAAATTTTCAGAATGCCTGCTAATATGAATAATATAAGTTGTTTTCGTCACATTCAGCTTATGAAGTGAATTGTTGCAGGTGGATGAAGTGGTATGGCAAAAAGTTCCGACCGTTTGAACTATTGGTCGGCGACTTTTTGAGCGAGCAATTCCGGGACCTTATCACAAAGGAGGCGACCATTATCTTCATCAATAACTACGCGTTCACTGCAATGCTCGAGAGTAGAATTAAGAGGTGTGTTTTAGCAGATATCTTTTGATTAGGTTACAGATTCTTTTAAGTTCATGTTGCAACTTTGACGAAAAGTTGGTATTACTTGCTGAAGGTTTTTGGCTGCTTGTGAGACTGTAAATCGCTGCACAGAGGTACACATTTGTGGTGATCCATATGCAGGTGTGAGGGATCATGACTGATAGAAGCTTGGCTCAGTGGCGAGAAGGAGATCAAGTAGCGTCACGAGTTTCCGCTGGTGATCCGGAAATCTTGCTTCTATCTAGGCTATACCGAAATTGTTTACGCCTGTGTATAAGCGTAAACATTTTTAGTATTGCGCTGCAGTTGATCGCAACTCTATTTTGGTTTGTTGCATTGGATCGGAATTAGTTTTGAAACAAGGATTTGCTGCGTTCTTTTTTCCTTATCGATAAGCTATGAGTAATATTTTATCCCCGTGTTTTTTCCATCCTCCACTTTGCGTCTACAATCGTCGCCTTGTAAAAGGTAATAGCTTTTTTCGAGAGGGGGGAGGAGCAGATGAGAGAATGTATTGGCCAAAACGACACCCGTTTATTATTTCTGGTTTCTTATAGCTAACTGTTGCTGTGCACAAATCAGACTTGCTACTTCTTTCCAGAGAGCTTCTTTCGGAGCTGAAAGATGGCACGCGAATTATTTCAACGAAACCGTATGGGACGCCAAATCGTTCGATCACTGACCGTCAGCTGAATGGTATGAAAATGCTTTCGCCATCTACTGAAAAGGGAAACTGAATCGTTTTATGGAGACAGAAATTGCTATTGGATGTATGATTTTGGGGTGGGCACAATAAGTTATGAATGAAATTTGCTCGTTGTGGGGTACTTTCTCGTTGAACATTTTTCACGTTTTGTTGAGAACGGCGTTGTCTGCTTAAACGTGCTTAGATTTTAAAGGAGTCATTTGCTATCACTGGCTAGCAGGTTAGTTTCATGTGAAGTAGCTGAGCGATGAAGACGAACAGTTTCAGAGAGAATTGATTATGAAAATGCGTTCTGCAGTTTTTATTTTGTTCGAAATCTTGCAGTTGCAGTTGTGCGACGTCTAGGTATAAATTGAGCGGAACACAGTTAAAGTGAAATCGTTAGTTGATGAATGGGAGGGAGAAAGAGGAAGTTGAGACACTTTGTTGTGTACTCTTCCTCTGTTTTCTTTTTCGCAAATATATCACGACGGAGTTTTTATTTTCAGATATTTCGGCCATTCTCGATGTCTACGAAATGGTCGAGTGTGAAAACGCTTGCTCGTGGACCGGCAATTATGTGCCTTATTACCATCACACAATTAATCGTGCCAAGGTTTCGCTATAACTTTTGTCTTTCTTGTTTCCTATCTCTCATTGTGCCACTACTGAAATTTCATACTATCGTTTATATATCCGGAGTTTCCTGAGGTCAAAGAACCTTCACACTGAGCATGATTGAGATTTTTGACAATTCGGTGAATATTTTGCCTTTCATTAGGTGTCATTTAGTTGCTCAGAAATTGCAGGATTTTTACGTCCGAACTCTCCTCACTGCTTGGTCGGATGACTCCAATAACTGCTGTTTAAAGAACACTGAAAGTGCTGATATGCTTCTGCAGTTATAAATTTGGGTTGCAGATGGTGGACTCAGCAGCTGACAGATTTTTTAGCGGATTTTGATGTGCCGTGTGTGAAAAGTATGCACGCAGTCTCTGCAAAGTTGCATGTGCTTCGCATCTTGAAAGATAAACGTTTCTGTGGTTGAGGAATCGCTTTGGTGATTAACCCGTTTATATATGTTGACACTTAAAGCAGAAGAAATCTTGTTTGCGTTCTCTTCACTGTGTAAGTCATTCGTTTTGGTGCGTCGAAGAATCGCTTAGGCGGTTTCTCCCTTTCCTTAACAAATCGACATGTCGGCATAGAGTAGCAAAGGTTGCTATTATCGTAAACGGTAACAATTTTTCGGGCTTATAGCACTTGCAAAACAAGGGAATGCAGTAGTAAGGTAGCCGTTCCTGATGGAAATCGGTCTCAGAAGACGACAGTTCTTGAAACAAGTTGGTTTATGTGAATGTTAGTTTATGAGAGAGGTTGATTTGTGGAGGTAATATCTTTTGAAAAGGGTGGGCATGTGTAGGTAACAATTCTTGAGTTGGGTCGTTCTGTACAGGTGACCACGTGGCTTTTTTGATGATTCATCCGTTGTGTGTTCTCCCGTTGTGTTCACATTATCGAGTGAATACTTCTGCGATTGCTAATGTTTCAGTGGTTTAATATTATTTCTTGGCTGCAGATTGACCCGTTGCATCATGTAAGGAAATGTTTGTTTTCTGGAGAAAGAATATCCTTCAAAGTGTGCTGGTTTGTAAGTGGGATTTAGGGGTTTTTGATACGGCGGCAGTGTTGTGTGTAGAGGTGAACGGAATTAACAGAAAGGGCGCCAAGTCTTCAATGGAGATTATTCACACTAACGAAATTCAGCTGGAGAAGTATTTCCTGTCGCAGCGGAATCCCGTTTTACGTCACGATGGCTCCGATGGAAGTCGCCGCTCCTCCACGTCGAGCAAAGCTTCGCGAGGTAGTGCACCTGGCTCATCAAACGGGTCACGCGAATCGAGTGTCTCTTTGCCACCACGCAGAAGCGCCACGCCGATGCGTGCAGTCGCGAGCCGCAAGAGCCGTACCCGTAGCAAATCGCCAAATCCGCGTATGCGATCACCTGCTTTGCGCCATTCTGACGACGACGATGAGCACGCGTAAAGTTTTCCCTTTTTCAGTACATCTGTTGTCAGTTTTGATCCTTTTCATCTTATACAATGACCGTTTAATTTGTATTGCTTCGAGAACGGAGGAGGTGGACGCACATGGAACACGCAAGACATTCAATGCATTGGGGCATGAAGGATGCACAACCCCGATGAAGCTGCTACATTTGAACCGGCACCAAATTTTGTCTACTGAAGGTGTGGTCCGACCCCGTTGAAGGCGGGACGCATGTGCTGCATTAACGAGAAATTTATTTGTTCGATGCGTTATGGGATAGAGATGAGCTAAAGCTGGACAGGACCGTCAGCGCAATGATTACGCTGTGCTCTGTCAGTTGCTTCAGCAAGAGTCGCGTTTACGAAGCAAGAGACATCCATGTTACACAACAAAAAGCAGGTATTCTGCTGCTTAAATGGTTTAGTTCCACTTGCGATTGACTTCCACATGTAATGCTTGACTTTTGTGGCTACCAAGCGTGAACGTGCTGTTTGCAGGATTGGGCCGACAACGCGACGCAAATGGCAGGAGTACTGCTCGACAAAGAGCAAGCTCGATAAGTTGCATCCACATGGGAGTGTTACAAGCTCAGAAAGCGATCCGGCCAACATTGTGACGAAGTGGCCCACGCCTGATACTGAATATCTGCCACCGTCTGCAAAGAAGCGGAAGACCGGAGCGGGTAGAGGTCGCCCTAGAAAAAACCCGCTTCCACCGAAGGTACGTGTATTAAAGAGAGAGAGATTAGATTGGTCGCGCCTTACCGTTCGTTATTGCTGTCATGATCTCGCAACATTTTTCTTAGCTAGTACCGTTGATGCGATTGTTTCTTTCCCATCAAATCCGTTTTATTTTTTAACTTTCAACTGGTCGGCGTGATGTCTTTCTACGATAAAAATAAGTTCATCTGATCCGCCTTCTACAAAAGTCTCAAATTCATTCTTTGATGTTTACTTTCACCTTCTTGACGATCATTGCCATCTGTAGAGTGCGACGCTTCAGAGAGTTGTAGGAGGCCTTTGTATAAAGGTCCTGTCAATGTCTGTTACCTGACACATATTGATTCGTGAATAACATATGTTTTGGGTGCATTATTGTTGTGCTCGTCGGATGAATTGCTGATATACGAAGCAAAAATGAATCGAAGAGGAGAACATCTTATTTTTTTTATTGGTTTTAACCCATTTCTAGTTTTGTTTGACGGCAAGGTCTTGTGTCGTTGTAATTCTACCTCTTTTTTGGCGAATTACGGGCTTTTTCCATCAGTCTGCTGCCTCTAGTCGATCCAATCGTTTTTCTTTCAAGTGGCAGGTAGCGTGTCAAATTTTTTGAAAGGAGTACTCTTACTATGGCTTCTCTACTATGAAAGGTGATAGTTGCGATGGTTTCGTGTTTTAGGCAATTCGCGAGGAAACGAAGGAAGCCATCGAGCTGATGCACGATATGACCCGTACGGCGACTGCTCGGCCCACATCACCTGTGCATGAACCATCGCTGGTAGTGACTGATCTCTCATCGTCCAAGCTGCCTGTCGCACCTCCCGCTGAGGCCGACGGCAACGTCGCCCAAACCGAGACACTCCACTCTAGCAAGTATCCAGCTCTCAACCTTCTACTTGGTATGGGCAAGTGCATTCACTCACTACTTCTATATCAAGACGAGGGTATTTTCTGGATGAAAGATGACGTGGAACAAAAGGCCAAGAAAAGTAGGCTTATCTGTAGTGCCACAATTCTCGCACAGTATGGCTAAGCTTTATCGAATGTAGTTGGCACTCGCGCTTCTTACTGTATTGTTCGCTTTGTCAACTTACTGTAGTTTTTATTCGAAGAACCGCATTTGTTATCGTTTTCTAGAATGGCTTCGGAAGTGTTTCGAAGAGCAGATCGAACTGATGAGCTGCCCCGACTATATGGTGCATATAACAAGCCAGATTGATTGCTTGAGAGTAAGTGATTTTGTCGAGATTTGCATTTCCTTACCGCGTTTAACTGAGATGAAGATCTCCGCAGTCTATCGAAGTTTTCACATTTTGCAGCATCTCAGCGTTTTTTAAAAAATTTTTCACAAATATTATTCAGATTCCCATTTCTCGAGCGGTTTTGTGTTTCTCTTGGCTGTTGTTGGATTGTCTCTATCAATCGGTGGTGATCCTGCATTGATGTGACAATCATTGCCCGCGTATTGATATACTTCTGGCGGATTGTTTCGTATAGTAGCCTTTTGTATCATTATCGTACGAGTTTGTAATCATCATTTTGAATTTTTGCTTACATCAATTATTCAAGAGACTTGAAACGAACACCTGCCATTTGTTTTCTGTGGCGATTGACTGAAAACAGCGCTGATTTATTCGCTGTTAGATCGGGTGTATTACTGAGCAACTGGGACATTGTTTTTTCGGTAGGTTGTTTTGTGGAGTGTGGATTGTGCTGCCCAAATATAGGGCAATTTCAGATTCAGCAGGCGACCATGCATGCGCGGATCGACTCGTTGACAAAACAGATTTCACAGTTGCTGGCCAGCGGTGTAAGTAGTCTCTATGCACGACTCGACGAACTCGGCATTGAAGCCAACACACCGTCTTTGCTTCTCGAAAGCGCCAAGGATATTGTTGCACGGCACAAGAAGATCACTGTACATGTTTTTTCGTTTTTATGTCGCTGAAATGGGCATTCGATGTTGTTGAAAAGAAGAGGTTTAATTATGCCGCCATTACATGTAAATAGTTTCAATTCTTTCCTAGACTGACTAGCTCAGGCTACACTGCACGCAAAATTTGTTCGTAGAAAATCAGGAATGGGAGATCGGGAAGAAAGATAGAGAGGGAGGAGAGATGCAGGAGCGAGGGAGAAGACCTTAAGGTGAGGCAAGCTAAAACCAGCGCAGCAGCAGCCATCTGCTGCAAGCTGTCCATTTGTCTTCGAAAGTTTGTGATCAGCGTCGTAGCACGTTTTCTGCTTATCGCTTATCGTTTTCCCTCTCTCATCTGCCGAAGCAAAACGTTTTTCGCCTATTTCCAGTTGCATATATAAAACGGAACTATTTTACAACCATTGGAAAAGCAACGGGACTGTTTTACAAATAGGGCATTAGTATTTCGTATTGGTTTGGGGACTTTTCGATGGCTGTTGATCCAACAGGTGATATGTCCCTTATTTGTCTGCTTGAATAAGAATGGTTCATATTTATCGGAGGTGATAGCTGATTTCGTTGAGTCAAGTCGTTTGAATAATTTTATTACTTCAGGCGGAATGCGCTGCGTTAGAGAACGAGATAACGGCGTTGGATTTGTCGAATCAACAGATGGAAGTCCGTAAAAGGCGTCGCGACGAGAGTGCCTCCGGCGAACGTCCGTTGTATGCGGTCAGCTCGTCACTTACCCTTGCCGAGAACTATCAGGCCCTAGAGAGCCAGAACAAGAGCATCATGAATCGCATGGCGGCGCTCGCTGCAAAGGTGCTCTAGAACCTTGCTTGCGTGCCCTTATACTAAATTCCACATCACTTTCATTGCGCAGTCGCCTTCTCCTCGAACCACTTCTGCCAAATATTCACTATGCGTATACGCGCAAAAGCCGCTTGAACGACGCTCTTCAGAAAATAGTTTTGCATGCTTAATTACAGTAAATGCATCGAGCGACATTTGAAAGCTTTCTTGCATATATTCGCTGATGGGCCGTTTCAGCAGTTGACAATGTAAAAGTTAAGCTGCAAGTGCGAATGATTGGTTTCGTAGGGTGCTACCTCACTAATTTCGTTATCTGTTATGTGCAGAAGTTTGTATATACAACTAGATTGTAAATATTACTTCTTATAACCAGAAATATATAATCAGATAATCAGAAACCATTTCCCTAGAATACTTAACAGCAATTTTGCGGTTGATAGTTCTAGTGCAGGATGGATGGGCTAACGAGCATTGGCCGCGTTCCAATGCGATGTCTCTTTTTCATATAGGAAGGAGCGTTTTAGTTTTTCTTTTTTTTTTGTCTTCTAACACGTGCTATATTTCTAAAGCTTCTTACGCCAAAATGGTTGTAACTTGATAAAAATTTGATCGAGCTGACAGATGACCTGGCTTTCTGGGATATTGCTACGCGCTTTTTCTTGCGAAATCATCTTCGAGTCTAATCTTTTTAGGCGTTCGACGCCGTTTATCCGTTTATGTGCACACATACGCAAGCGTCTTTGTGTACATATTTTATAGATGTTGAAATTTATGAATTGCTATACTTTTCTATATCCGTTTCTTTTTACTGTGAGCACTTCTCCGAGCAGTTGTCTAGAGTTCATTTCCTCGCATTCTCTAGCAGTTGATTTCCCTGCCTTTACATGTCCCAGCGCTGTAGGATTGTTTGTTAAAGGAGTCGCACGTTCTTATCGATATTGGTCTCGAGCATGAAAAGCAATATCCATATCGGCGCTGCTTTCAAGCTTTGGCAATTCGCTGAGGGCACTGAGCTGGTCTCTATACGTTTGTCTACTGTTATCAAGGGATGCTATCGGTGTTATGCTGGGCATTTGACAGTTGCTTTGTGATTAACCTTTACAACGAGTAAGCAATGTTCCGGTTTGCTCAAACGCACTTTTATTGTGGAGAAGACTGCGAGCAGCTGCGTTTTGGTGTGACGTCGTTGGCGGAGGCGTTTGCGTCTGGACTTAAGGCCTGCCAATGACGTTATCACAGCGCCCATTTCCGCCAACGCATCGCATCGGCCGTGAGGAAGAACTTACTCGCAAGATGGTGCGCACTAGTTTGTCGCGTTGTCACAGTTGCGTGCACCGGACACCTTACTGAACGTCTGGCTGCTCGTTTGACGAAATTCGTTGTCAGCTGTCCGATTTGCTTTATGTCAGCCAGTATTCGTATGCTGCTGGTTGTCAGTGTCTGGTTCTGCAAATGGGCAACGTTCTGAATTAACGGAAACTTCCTCAAGGATATTTGGATGACTTTTTTCTTGGGTGGGCTCCATCTGAATGGTAAATCGTGCACTTTAAGCTATCCGATTGAGCAAATGTGGATTGCTTTTACCGTATCGGCGCTAACTGACCTTGTCCCTCTCTTTCTGTAAACGCAATTTGTGGTGGAAGGCGGAAATTTGCTTTGCCACTCTTCTTTCTCTCCACCTTTGTCTGTCCCCCCTATTATTGATATCCTTACGGTTACTGTT
Organism: Toxascaris leonina; assembly: GCA_022844705.1. Taxonomy (NCBI): domain Eukaryota; kingdom Metazoa; phylum Nematoda; class Chromadorea; order Rhabditida; family Ascarididae; genus Toxascaris; species Toxascaris leonina. Next base: position 167,631 of record JAARMF010000026.1, on the reverse strand, counting down.
ATTGTTGTAATTATTAAATAATCCCCTCCTTGCCATTATTATTGTCGTTATTCATTATTACTGTTGCTACTAATGTCACTATCTTCATCACCGCAGTAACATCATTGTTCTCGTATAAGATAGCCACATGAGATTAGTATATTTGCAAGTACAAAAGTTACGTGGGTGTTTTCTATGCATTCCAGCTTGTTGGTCGGCCGAAATGAATCACGAGATTCTGAGCATAGGGCACGTCAGGTTGCAAAACCTATCCACGCTTGGACACAATCGCAAGCGTCTCCTGTGGCATAAAGTCTCAACTGCTCTTTTTTACACATTGCCGCTGCGCAAACGTAATTATTAGCGTATTTGAGATGGAGGTGTTGCCGAACGGCGATGGAACGACGATGGCACAAGGGCATGACGTGCTATTATCTACGACCACTGAAGTACACCCCACCTATACGACAGCACTCTCGACATCTGCATACAATGTTCCTCGTACAATCGCAGCGGCCGCACCTACAAGCACGAATGCACTCAAACGCGCACGTAGTCGTTCAGTGCGCGGTGGACCAGCTAATAAGCGTATACTCTCGAGTAGTGCTAAACTGCCGAACGATCCGAAGGAGGAAGAAGAAATGGAGCGCAAAATCCAGGACATTGTTGCGAAGGCACTTGAGGTAAGCGCTGTTATCGAAGAGGCGGGTGTTGCTGTTCGTAATGTCGATGGTGATTCCTTTTATGCAGTGTATGCACCAGATGGGTAGCTAAAGGGCGATTCTGTGCATACTAGGAGGGCTGTATATCCATTGTTGTTGTCGTTTTGAAGTGTGATTCTCGATTAGCAGATTGGGCACTCTTCTTTCTGTTTTTAGATGGGTGTATTTTGCAACGAAGTACGAAGTTCTTTTGTAGTTTCTGCAGGGCAAGGTGACGCATGGAGCAATAAAAATTGTTCTTTCTGAGCTTATTCGCGCTTACGTGATCTGACACCTACGCAACAGCCAATTCTGTCGTCGTTGAATCACAAGCGTGATACCCGCACTACATGAAAGCTGCTTTCTCGTACTGCTTTAGATCATCATTCCGTCATTCACCGGCCGTGATAACTACCGAGCGATTTGGAGAGCGGAGGTGGGGGGGGGGGGGGGCTGGATTTTGGATTTCCACTCTCTTTTCCCGTTCAATTTTGCGTCATTTTAATTCGGACGGCTTTAATGTGTAAGGAAGCTGTCATGCTATTGCTAGTGAAAAATGCGACTAGTTCGGGAGCTCCATATTCATCCACTGAAATGCGCCATGGCAGTTGCGCTTATACTAGCGACGACTTTTTTTCGTCATTTTTGGATTGGACTTCAAGGCGACGTTTATAGCAGAATGCTGTTTGAGAGGTAAGTTCATAAAGGTATATGCTATCATAGCTGGGAATACCATAATGACTTGTGGAATAGTTTTTAATTACCTTAGTATTTGCCTCTTCCGCCATCCTTTCTTCTCTCACCTCGTATTCCGTTTGCAGAGCTGATTGGAAATCTAGTCTTTGAGAGAGGTTTTTCTTCCTTTCGATCCTTCCCAGAAAATGACGGGGCAAACCGCGAAAAGAATTTATTGGCTGTCTATTTGCTGAGCGAACCTCCACTCTCTTAAAGTTTGCATTTGCGAGGTAGTAAACTTCAAGCGGCGTTCTTGAAAACGCTTGTTGCATATGAGACAAGTTCGGATTTCGTTTTGCTTCTGTGATCCAACAGTTTACTGCGTTAAGTATTGCGACATGCAGCGTGTCTGTTGGAGGTGAGCGAAGGGTAGTTGCATTGTTTTGCGCGGCCGGTCTTACAGTATGTCAGTGTCCCGTCACCTCGCTGGCAGCAAAATGATAGATTTTTGTGGAGGGAGGGAGAGGGTTGCCCACAATCTGTCGTATGCTGGACCTGAGGACATATTATCACATTTATTTTGTTGCATTCTTGAAGCCGATACATTCAATATATTTTTATTAATGGCTGCTTTATTCATCACCAAGCTGGTTAAGAGTCATGTTTTTTGCAGTTTTGATGGCTCATTTCTCATACGTTGTCAAACATTCTCCAATAGGCCGCTAGTTTCTCTGTTAAAACAGTTCCACTTCCGCGTGTTCACTAAAGCTTTTACTCGAAATTCGGGACTGTCGTACTTGGTTGAATGAGTGATATGTAACAATTCAAAGTTTGCTGAGCAAGCCGTTTCTTTGTTCAGGTGGACAGCGCTGCGAAATGTGCGGAGAAAGAGCGTCGTGCACGAGGCGAGAAGCGCAAGGAGAAAACTAGTGTCCCAAGTGTCGTATCTGGAATGCGTCGTACCGACGATTTCTCTGGAGTACAGAGCAGGCCACCAAACGTAGCACCGATTCCAGAGGGCGCCTCGGGTCCGATGATGAGCCCATCGAGAGCGTTTGACGGGGGCACTGTAACAGTGCCGCCAGCGGCGTTAATGACCACTGCCGAAGCGGAGAGTGCAAGGTCGGATGAAGACTGAGTTGAGCATTTCCGGCTGCACGTTACCAGATATCTACCTTTAAGTGAGGCGCCTTTTTAGAGTTTCAAAGATTATATGGTTGACTGTTGTAGTCCTCGTCAGCACATGCGCACTACTTGGGTGATTGGAGGAGGTGATTATTTTGTTCGCGGATGTTTGCACTCGCAAGCAAATTTCCTAATGAGCTGTTTGTTTATGTTTCGCAGCATTTTTTTGCTCTTTCAATCAGAAAGGGTAGTGCGTTTGCGCATCGTCACAACTCTTATTTGCTCTATGCGCGTATATTATTGCATGCAGCGTTTCACTTGTCTTCCTGCTGTAGGCATTTGGCGCAATACCTTGAGAGCATAGAACACAAGCTTGCTTTTTTATTGCTTATCTCTGACGGGGGTGCTACAGTGTTAATTGTTTAGCGATTACCAAGCAAATCGCCTTCCACCGTTCCATTGATTGAAGAATTTAACTTTATGAAGGCAGCAATAAAGTATAGGCCTTTATATTTGTTGTGATGGTTTATGTTTTATGTCGTCGAGAAAGTGGTACACAGTGATGATTGAGTTTTTTTCATTCTTCAGAGAAGGGTTTGAATGCCATAGCTGCTCGCTCTGTGACCCCTTGGAAAACTATGAAAACAATGAAAGTGAAGCGGTTAAGGTAAATTCGGGTTTAGTGATGGTGCTGCTGAAGAAAATGTTTACGAGCTGTCCGATTTTGCTGGTTTCTTTGTTGCATGCTTCATGCTGAAAATTTGGGAACAAATCGGCTGCGCGCTGCGAAATATGGGTTTGTCTGTTTTGCCGTAGTTCAGCTACTGTGAGCTGAGGCGCTTTCTTTGGCATCAATCTTCTACTGATGAAGCCGTGAAATATGAGTTCGCGTTAATGTTATATTTGCACTCAGAACATCGTCTTACCTTCTCCAGGTGGGACCTAATGAATTGCTAAGCATCGCGCAGAATCGGTGGATGTTGTTTATGTCCATTTAGGTCGTTTTCTAACCTTCTTCCCGAACGTTTCTGCCATGGAATAGTCGCTGTTTTGCACTTAATCGATGCCGACTTGACTTTTGAAACGTTTTGTTAATAATGATTGGGGAATTCACTCTTTCAAGGCTGTGATATCCATCTCCTCACATCCCGCCCTCTGCTCCACTCCTATCCACTTGCATGTTTTGCTTTACCAACTTCCGTTGCAGGCATAAATCTCTTTTCACACAATATTATTTGGATTAAGCCAGGGTTTTTTAAAATAATATTGTGAAATGCTACCGTGAGAACCGTCTCCGAAGACGGGGATTCTTCGTGGGAGTTGAACATCTAAGCGACAGGAGCATTAGAGGGTATTCCATCTCACTTGAAAGGAGGGAGGTGGGGGATTTTTGAGAGTGCGGAGAACCAAGGCTCGATTTGCAGCAGGGTGCGGGGCGATATTGTAATTCATGGGGTTAACGCGTGGAGGGATCAAGGACGCAGTGTGTTGGAGGAAGGGGGGGGGATGGGAGACGAAGCAGAAAGATATAAATGATTCGATTCAACTAGAAGCTGTGCTACCTGGGGTGAGGGGAGGTGTTCTTTTGCAGGCGCTTGTGTTTTCGTTTTATGTATTTTAAGCTGTTTTCACTGCCGCGTTGTCTACCTTCAATGAATGCTCGGCTGCGCTATCCTCCTCGCGCGTGATTTTCGCTTCACTTATTTCGTTTGGAGACAGCGGCAAATTTAACAGCCTCAGCTGCTAGGAGTACTTAGAGACCGATAACCCATTTTTATTGTCAGTAAAGTTTGTTTTTGCGCCTTTATTCCAGAATCTTCGTTAACACGAGGGGGTATAGGTTCCGTCTTCGGGTGGAGTTGTGATGGGTGCAGGAACGCTTCAGTCGTTGTCTCCTTCCGAAGAAAGTGCTTCAAGTGTTGCATCATGCGCATTCAACTTGCTCTTCCACAGCGTCGATTCGATGCGCATTGTCGATGTGATCGTTGATGTCATTCAAAGGCCATGTTGCAAGCTATCCCCTACTCCCTTCTTGTGAGCTATCTCTGCTCGACGGGCATCTACTGCTCCTCTTCCACCAGTTGTTTTTGTGCGCCGATTGCAGCTTTTGTTATGCTAGCTCGTTTGTTTTTACGTGAAATTGTTTTTTATGGGGGGAGGGGGGCGGCTTGCCATGCGCGTTTCGACCATTTTCGCCGAGTTTGCACTGCCAGACATTTTCGTTCGGTTTAATTGTTGGGTCTTAAGGAAATGTTTATGTGTTTGCGTTCTGGTTCTCCCGTTGTTCTTTCACCGCCCGGATATTGCTCCTTGTTCAAAACTGCGGCATATTGTTGAAGATTTGTGTAAGTGGATGTTTCGCTGATCAGTAACCTTTCTTGTTTAAGATTGTGGTATGTGCTTTCACCCGTTCGCCTATCTTTTGTTGGACAAACGAGATGCGTTGAAGAATTTTAATGTGAATCTACATGCGAAGTCTCGTTGCGCGTTAAACCACTGGTGACAGATGTTGCTGTCACATCGGGTAGTTGAGCCTGCTCGGAAGTGATGCTATGGCTATATGACCACACCTGCATTTGTTTTTTCTCGCCTTTGCTCTCATTCCCGTTCTTTTTTAGCTGGTGTGGTCTTGATTTCTTGGGAGCAGGAGAAACATCCGAGCGAAACATTCTTCAAAATGTTCGTGAGCATTGGCAGCTCCATAGAAATGGGCCGGAGATCGGGGAGATACTGATTTGAAGAGTCTAAGAGGGAGGGGAAAGGGAGAAGGATGGGGTCAGAGGTGAAAACGTGCTGTTTGCATTCTGCCGCAATGGTTGTACAACGTGGTATGCAAAAGTTATGAGCAAAGTCAAGAAAAAGATGCTATATGGTTTGGCTGGAGTTGGTACTCTGGGCTTCTTCTTCGCATTACATGCGAAGTTTTGGCACTCTTTCATTGGTGACCGTGAATAACGAGGGGCATGTCTTTATAGCCAATGGTTTTGAGTGTGAGCCTTCCTTGCTTGGTTGCGAAATTTGTGATATTAGTCGACTGCAGTGAGACATGTAGGGAAGATAGCAATGTACGACGAAGAAAAAGTGCGTTTCTTGGCGTTACTTAGGGCTCATGCGCACAGTCTCCCGGTGTTGTGTAATGTGGCGGCGGCGCTGATAATTCTTGGCGGACTTTCCTTGTACCTCACTGCCGCATATAATAGTAATCGCTTGTTGTGGTGTTGACCTCGGCAAAGTGTTGCACAGCAGTCGGATGTTGTCTTCCTATTTACGAGATTCGATTCCGACTAGAGTGGAGTGAAAGGATCCGTTGCTGAAAGCACGCTTTGCTGTGGTGCATCAGTGCTTCTTTGAGCGTTCAATGTTATACGAGTTGATCTCTTTGTGTCGTTAGAGGGCGGTGCGGTGATTATGCAAGCAAGCATCGAGTTCTTGCCAGCGTTTACATGCATGAATTGATTCTTTCTTCTCTACTCGAGCACTGTTTCGTTGAGCATATATTCTCGAATTTGTGCGACGCATGAGACAAGCTTTCACTGCGTTATCAACGGCACTTCTATGAAAGCGCGCTATCTCTGAAAGCACTGTTTAGCAAATTTGGTTCGCTTTTGTACAGTATGCTTTTTGCAACGCGTCTTATTGCAAATGTCTTTATTGTTTTGAAGGTGTGTTTTTAAAGAGAAATACATCTACATTTACCGATTGGTTGCTGATTGATGTGTGTTGGTTATCACCATTTCCACATTTGCGTTATTGCAAACTACCGACTTTCATTGCTATCATATTTGCTAATTGCTCGGCGTTTGTTGCCACTTCCGTTCGGCATCTCGGAACACGTGCTTCCTCACCTTATGGTTATAGCGCTATTCCTCTATACTTGCAACGCCATTTCTGCTGGGAATGCGAGATAATGATCTGCTCTTGAAAGCGTTTTAGGTGTTCCAGTTGCTGTTTCCCACCAAAGGTAGTTTACAGAAAATTGCGGCGATTTTCGCATAACAAGTTTTAGGCTGGAAACACTCAGTTGGCAGATAAACACAAATCCCATGGTACTGTGGTGGTGATTCTAACGAAGAAACAGTTTAATTCGCTTCCGCCTTGTTTCGATTCCAATGTTTAATTTAAATGACCAAATAACGTCGCCGTTTGCAATCATCACTTTTTATTGCTCGGATTCCCTAGAAATACAAGGTTTCACTGCCATTTGTCTGTGTTGGGATGATGAACCGAACCCGGAATTGAATAACTGCGCCTGTGCGGGTGGAGTTAAGCAGTCGCCAGCCGGCAGCTTTCGAGGAGCAAGTTGTACGGTACAAATAATAAGCAGCCGACGGCGTTTTCCGTCTGCGATCTCCAACTGTGTGTGATTAGCAGTTGAAATTTGCTGAACTGTAAGTGGGAGATGTGCATATATATAGGAAGGAGGACGCGTAAATCCCATAAAATGAGCATTTTATAAGTTGGTGGGGTGCTCCAAGCTGGCGGTTTCTTTTCAATCTTTGCTTATTGCTCGGTGTTTTAAACGAATGCGCTTTTCTAAAAGAAATTGCGCATCTGCAAGGATGGTGTAAAGCACAGCAGAAGTTATTCCTCATATGCTGAGGCATCAAGAAGTTTATTGAAGATCGTGAAGTTATTCCTCGTCAAAGTTGTGATGTGTTTCGTTTTTTATCAGCTTCTGAGTTCAAAAAACTTCTCTGTCGGTAATCTCCTCACTTGTCATCTAAAGTTTGTAATAATTTATTAAATTCATTTTGCTTCTAAAATGTTATGTAAAATATAAGATTATATGAAACTGTCATCTTTAATTTTCTCACTTTCTTTTCTTTTTTTGACAATGGCGTTGTTGGTCGAAATCTTCAGGTCGCATTTTGTTGTTCGATCATTTGATGCCTCAGTACCTCAAAGTTCGCTGGTTCTAGGGCAGAAAGAAAACTAATGGCGTAATGGGTGCATACGTTGTTAAAACTGCATGAACGCATCAACCGTTTCGCAGGTTTACTGCTTGCATTTGAGCCAAAGCCTTCATTCGCCTCGTTTTGCAATCGCTCATGTGCACATTTTACAAGAATATTTTCTGCAGACGAATATAAGTCGAATAGATTTTTTGTTTTCCACAATTGCTCAGCTAAAGTCTGTATTCACATGGTGTCCACTAATGGTCATTGAGGATAAGAAATACGGGTTTATAACTTTATAACGTAGCTCAATCCGCTAATGAGATGTGCTTGTTACAAATCGTTCCGATATGTCTCGGATCAGATTGGAGCAGGTAGGAAATGATTATTCGATACAAGAGAATACCGATGTGATGGGAAAAGAGGGCAAGAGGAGGGTGGGTGGAACGTTTATTTGTTAATGTGACGTTTGGTGCAGGTCTTAACACAATGTGTGACCGCTTCGCACTCAGGGAATACGATAAGAAAGCATACACAGTTCTTTGTCGTTTCAGATGAAAATGTTGTTGCGGGTCTTGCGGGAGTGTCATGTAGAAGTATTTATCATACTCATCGAACCGATGCGCTGACAGCTAAACGTTTTCATTGGTGATAGATGCTTGGGAAAAAAGTTTGATCTGATGAAAGCTTATTTTCTAGCGAGTCAGTAACGGATAAAAAGCCTCCAGCGCATTTCTGGTAGCCTCCCAAAATTTGCTTCATCAAGACGTACTATGTAAAAGTTCAGGGAATTAGGCCATGTCGGGCCTGTTTGGCGACCGCAACAAAACTTGACCTATGACCTGGCGCCAGCTCAGACCAAAACTGACGTTAAGCCACTTTTGTAAGGCTTTTAATTAAACGTTCCTTCGAGAGCGAGATGTCAGCATTGATGGAGGGGGGGGGGGGGTAGGAGGGAGAGGGAGGGTGAGGGGTAGAAGAACATACTATCTTCACTTGTCTTGCATCCTTTCTCATCTCACTGAACTAGTGCAACTATATGAGCACAAATGAGTGCTCTATATGATAGTTGTTTTTGAGAAGTCAGTGAGTAGTTACGTAAGAAATACAATATAGTGGAGATTGAAGAAGCTGTAAGCTTTTCCTTCGAAAGAAAACGATCGTCTTCGAAGCATATCTTATCGAAGTGATAAAAGAGAGAAGCGAGGGGATACGAACTCCTATTGCTACTCCGCTTCCCACATCTACAAAGTTCACTGATAAAATTTACAGCCTAGGGCGTCTATCACTAGTATGTTGCGCTTCATTCCTCATGTAGCAGTTGAACGCATTGCATAGTTTGCTACTTCCGAGAAAATTCAGGGTACGTAATGAACAAAAAAGGAGTTAGAAGCGGAGCGCGATGCTTCAACCTGATGTGCCGGCTTATAACGGTCATTTGCAATTTTTGCCTTATTCTTATGAAACATTTCGCGTTCAGCTAACTTTCACAGAGGTACGAGAATCTATGGTTACTAGAGTTCGCGCAAGAACGCTACTGCAGTGGGTTTTTATTGCTTAGGTCGTGTGCCAAATAACATGCTTTTCTAACATAAAGTTCGGAAGCAACGCTTCACGGGGGAGGTTGCAAGTTGTTTCACATCCGGTGTTTTGCTATTGGGGTCTTTTAGCATACCTGTCTTAAAACTGCGTATGGCTATCTCTTATTGCGATCTTCTTGTTGCTGCATAGATGCATGCGACAATTTTTTGAGAACATTTACAGTAAAGTTAAGAAAAGCTTTTAAAAGCAGTGGATATGCGTTTTCTGCCCACTGCAGTGCGCACTGGTGTTAATAAACAAGTGGCGGATCGATCGATATGCATGGGTGGTCATATTTGTGCTAGAAACAGGACGAGTGTGCATGCTTCGTGTTGCGGTATAGAAAGCTGCATCTTGTGAGCTTCCTCATTCATACAAACTCACATGGCGGTTCGTGCATATCGCAAATAGAACTAGCTTGCCAGCAGACGGAACGCTGAGAATCCCGAATTAAGAAACTCACAAAGCAAGCCAAGTTCGCTGGAAGATATAGTGTTCGCGGCGTCGAGTGATCAGTTAAGAAGTATAGTGTTTGCGGCGTCGAGTGATCAGTTAAGAAGTGTAGACCTGCGGCGCGAAAAACAAAGTAAAGGAAATCCTTTCTCTCTTCATCTTCCTTTCCATCTTCTCTTTGTCTCTCTCCCCCCTTCCCCCCACCGTTCTCGGCAATGATCCTTTTTTTGGGAGAAAATCGGAAACATCTTCTTGTAGGTTTATGTGGTTTCTGTGTGCCAGATTGAGTGGACTGGAAAAATTTCATTTATTCGTTGAACACACCTCGAGTCGTTATTCAGGTCCTCAGTTCTAATTATTTCCTGCAAGCAAAATTCGGTGCCTTTTTGAATGAGCGAAGATTGGACTTTTCAAATCCTTTCTAAGCTGTTTACGTGCATCACAGTTAAGATCATTTTTATCTTTGGTTTACCCACACTCTCCATCCGCGGTGTTGTCTTGCTGTTCTTATGGCGCTTTCGGTTGACATGCTGCTCAGATGGCACTAGTTTTGACAGGAGCACATGGTTTGTGATAGACCAGAGGTTTGATTTAAAAAATTTTCGTCGAGAAAGTCTCCACTCATGCGTATGTCGCATTTCGTCAACAAAATTGATGCTCACCATTTTTTGCTCTTCCAGATTGTATGTATACCGGAGTCGAAACATTCCGACTGATCTGATTAAGAGAACTAGATAATAAAAAGGGGAGTGCGGTAAAGTCATATGACTGTTCACGGGAGCTTCGGCGGGAGAACAAGTACAATAATGAACGTTTTGTGACGTTTTAGTCATGACCAATTGTAAAACCAGGTGTGAAGCTTGCATTCGCACCCTTCTAGCAAGCTGCATTCATCGAAACGGCTGCGCATCGTTCGTGGAAATGCGTCTTATCGATAAAATCAGATCGATTCATTTGCAGGTCTGCGTTAATGCTCAAAAGTCTGCGTTACCACTTAGTAGTCTATAGAGGCTGCGTGAATTTCACATATTGAATTAAGCAAATCGTTGATTAAGATGCCCTATATGGTAGACATGCAAAATTATGGGTTCATTTTACGAGGGCAATTAGAATGGCAACAACTCGTTGCACTCATTCATTGAACGGCTCGTATCTCGCGCATGTAGATGGCGAAAATGTCCGCAGCAGAAGGGGAAGGAACTAGTTATTTCGTGTAACATCATCACATCACAGGCACAGGAAATACCATTTCTGAGATGTTGGTGGAAGGGGGAAGAGAGAGGATGTCACTGTTGTTTGATGTTGATGTTGTTTTTACAATGTAATAGGTAATACACGATCTACTGTGGTATTTATATAATTTTTATTCCGAAGGGGATTCTTCCCGAATGCATTTCTCGTTTGCTGTCGTTTTCTATGGATGTAAAGGCACTAAGGATCTGATAGAGGAAGAGGAAAGGAGTTGGCATCGGATTGGAAAGTTGTGGTTGTGGGATAAAGGTGTTTGATGTGGATAGCGATGGGCTTTATCGACAGAATATTTCCCCAACATATGTTCGTTGCATAGTTGCAATTGCGAACACCGTATTTATCAGCGAACTGCAGTTAGCGATGCTCAACGGCGAAAATTTCACTTCTGTGAGCACGAGTGTAGACGCTAACCGATTCTTTGTAGTGATTGGCGTTATCTTCTTGAAATGACTTCAAGTACGAGGATTGGAACTACATGATTCCTGAGTGGTCGATAAAGATTGCACTATGATTTTTCGCTTCAAAGGGGTTTTTCTCCCTCATTCATAAAAGAATTCATGTCCAAGACGGTCTTCGTTCAATGGATCGCGCACGAATGTGTGATTGATTGAATTCTTGTCGATCTACACCCTTCACTGAGTTATTCTGTACGCCGTTGTTGGAATTCAGATTTTGCATACGTTATATAGTGTGATGCTATGAAGCGATTGTTTAATAATTCCCTAGAATGGGCTCATTTCCACTGGCGTTTGTTTGCATTATGGCTTCGCATTTCCAGTCATTTTATTATTGGCCACAAGAGAGGGGGTTGTAACGAAGGTTGGTTGGTGATGTTGGAGCATGACGTGTTTCTTCGATTCCTTGGTTATCGTTCCTTCAGATCATCTCTTATAACACTGCAGTGCCACACAGATGGCTATGCGTTTGCTTATGCGCTTGCTACTCGGACGATTAGTATTGCTGCGAGGTGTTTAATTCGGTTATTCCTGTTTTATGTCTTTTGTATTTGAGAGTGATTTGCAGTTAATTACTAAGTGAGAGGTTAGCTACTAATGTGGTGGAATGTGACGCGTAGCGCATCATTGTACAATTGTCGACGAGTGTTCTCTTTTGTAGGTTTGTTCACTCTACCTCCTATTGTATCTTCAGGAGTGATAAAAAACAACTTCCTGATGAAAGAAGGCAATTCCCTTTCTTTGAATATTCAATGAACATTAGGTAAGCGTTTCAAAGATCGTTGCTCGCAGGACTTTAGCTCTGTTACTCCATTCGATCTAGATAACTAGGAAATACCGATGTTATTTTAAGCACTGTCAATGCTGTTTTGACTATCCTTGTTAATACTCTTTTATGGAAATTTACATGTGGTTTGGGTGCTCTCTTCATGAATGTTTCATTCCTTCTTATGAAATTGGCTTCGTTTCAGTGAGCCTTGACCAGTGATTCAATGAAGTCATGGAGATCGGCACGAATGAGCTAACAAGGCCTTTCCGAATTCCACGAAGAAAAACAGGCGAAGAAAACTCGAAAGATGGCGATGAAAAAGTTCGCGTTTCACTACTAAAAATTGATTTCTTAATTATTACTTTAAATACGATATATTATTTCACCGCGATAAACATCGGCCATAGCAATCTTTCTTTTTTAGATGTTTATTTATCCAGAATCCTCTTCTGATTAGGATTTCCTCATTGAGGTGCTATAAGCAAGCTGCTTCGTTTCCTAAGGTGCCACACATTTTGCGAACATAAAGTTATTTGCTGGCTTGGAATGTGCGAATTATGAGCACGAATGAGCATAAATTTATTGACAGTGATCGCTATTCAATCACTGTTTATTTATTTCACTTCTAGCCGATATTTCGTCTTCTTATTTCGTGTAGATGAAGAGAGATGAAATAATGATGCGCACACAGCAACAGTACTGTTCTGATATCATGGATATTCTAGTGGAAACGAAAGCGTGGACCCGCAGATTCGGATCTCCGATCACCTTTAATAGCGAGCGCCAGCACACGAAAGAACGATTCAACTTTTTCCAGTCGAATTGTACCTCCAACCAAAAGAAAGTATGCGTTTCTATTCTTATTTTATTGTTTGGGGGTTGTTGGTAACGCAGTTATTGCACGCATCGTTGTTGCTGAACGCATATAAACAAGGGGGATGGGACTGAGCAGTGTGCGTGTTATAACGGACTTTGTAATAATGTTGGTAAAACTTTCATTGTAAATAAAAAGAAAAAACTCGGTGCAGTCTATAGCAGCGTTATGTTTAGAGCGTCACAGGAACATCGAGGCATGGCGGTGAAGAAAAACACCTCGAAGGTTCCGTCAAGTGGTGGCGAGGTTTTCGATAAGATTCTTGGTAGTATGGTAAATCCTCCGAAGGAGCGCAAGGTCGAAGCATCGAGTAAGTTATTTCCTGCCTATGTTAGGCTGTTTGCTGGTGGCAAAATAATTCTTCGCTAACTATAAATAATGATTGGAATGTGCCGAATTGGAAATGGTATTTACGCAATACCGTTTGAGGGAAGATGGCTGATTTGCGACAGAATGGCTGACGTGTTACGGTGATGTTTTTAAATGTTCTTTAAGAATTTCTGAGTTCAATTTTAAAAAGTTCGCTGAAATGTTTTTCGCACCTATTGAGTGAGGGGGGAGGGGGGGGGGGATGGATCAAGATTGATTGATCGCGCGCATTGAGCTGTATTCAGCATTGCAGAGCGTATTCGGGTAGATTTCTCTTAAAACGTGCAATACAACGGGACGCGGAGTCCTAGTTTGCGAGTTCATAATCGATAAGGATTTGGGGGAGGTGTAGTGCAGAGATAAAAATAAGCATTGGCGCTTACCATTTTGTGCTGTCAGATCACTCTAGTGTTGGGTGACGTTTTCGTGATCTCCATGAGATTATTCATCTCATCCATAGAACGGATCGTATTGCGGCGTTCATCGTGACTTTTATACAGGTCGAGAATTTAATGCTAACGAAATTATTTTGTGGTATATGGCAATGATCAAGAATCACGCTCTATATTGCAAGCATTTCGTTGAGGGAGAGTTGCCCATCGTGGCAGCCGTTTTCTTCAGAGATGATAACACTAAATGAAGGTAATGGCAATCGCTTTCATAACAAAAACTTGAGTCTCTGATTTGCCATTGACAGCTGTATTCACTTTTTTAAACGAATTGTTCATTTAAGAAGAAAGAGATGAAGCGGGTCCTAGTGGGACGTCTGGGTCGACGCGTTTGCAACGCGGTGTGCGGCAGCTGACTCGTGAAGAACTTGAACGTCAGCATGTTGACAACTCAGCGTGCTACGCATTCCTACGTAAAGACGGTCTCATGGAGCGTCTATTGGGCCATAAAATGCTCACTGGACGTGTCGATTCACATGTCGCGTTGGGATACCTTCCTTTTGACCCGAACGAGCAGGCACCGTCGAGAAAGCCCACCTACGTGCGTTCTCGTTTGAATGCCTTTTTACACAACTTGCATTATGGCAACGTTATTCTATGCGCATTTATGTTTACTGATCTGATTTAATGACATCTCTTTCTAGTAGCTGGAATAGACAACGTAGAAATATGACGTTTGCATCACAAGGCGGATATCTGCATCACAAGGTAGTGATATGCTAGGGCTATAATCTTGCAGCGGTCATAGCCAATTGTGCGCGTAAAAGTGCTGCTCTCGATTTTTTAAAGTGACCAATGTTGGAAGTGAATCGTGTAATCCGCTTGTATAAACTTGGTTATACTCATAAGACGATTGTCTTATTGAATTCTTTCATAAGGAATCTTATCAATTTTTTTTTCAGACGAGCACCTCATTTGATGACTTCCCGAAAATTTGTGAACCTCCTCCAGTTGCAATAGCTGTCGAAGAAAGAAGGGGGCCTCGAACGCCACCGGGATCACCCGGTCGTCAGGACAACTCCTCGTTGATGTCCTCGCGAGGGGCTGCGTCAGCATCACCCTCAAGTCCTCCACCACCTCCTCCTCCTGAAGAAATTATGGTTTGTCGTTAAACTATGCAGTTTTGTTATTCAATGTGTTGAGTTTTATTTTTCTTTCATTTGGATAATTATTTTCTAACAATTAACTGACAAAAACATATTGTTCCTAGCGAAATAATTATTGGTCGCGTAATCTGGTGTAGGGAGAGCAAAAACTCAAGAGGGTGTAGGAAGATATGCTGTGATTTATCATGATCTTAGTTGATTCGCCTCGTTTATTTCGTTGTCACGCCTCTCACCTTCCCTATTTAATTGATGAACTGCAACTGATTAAACGAATCCTGACATATCTGAAAAGAGTTTGAGCGTGAGGCCAAGAACTGCGGCTTGTAGTAACTTCTTTGTGAACTTGGCCCACAACACTGAATTTTGTGTATTGGGTCGACATTTTTCTTGTCACAGCCGCAGTGTAATGCATCCTGAGCACACAGACGCTTTATAGAAGTTTATATGATCTCGTTGTGCTCAGCGGCCTACATTCTTTGATGGAAGTTCATTGAAAAAAGCATGAAACATGTTGGTACGGCATCACGGTGGAAAGGTTTATAGCATTTATGATGAGGGGTTGAGTTAAATGACCACCATTCACTGTTTTCTTTTCGTGATTTTCTGACATTAAAAGCAGTAATTAAGTTGGCTGTTAAGCCGGAAAGTGGTTTAATTGCTTCAGCTCAATTTCTTCAACGAAGCGGAAAGTCGTACAAATGACAGTTGACATCAATAGGTTTCTTTTTGAAAAACAAAGTTCATGATCTGGCGTGTATCGCTATTTCGGGCACAAAAAAAACACAATGTGAGATGTCTGTGCTCTGTGTGGTAATTTTACTGGTTGGCGAAATATTAATGGAGAAAAACACAACTGTTGTGATTGTCACGAAGTAGACGTATGTCTCACAAATTTTCACTATTATTTTCATAAAGCAATTTCTCCGTTGAGCTGCTAAATTGGGTTGTAATGTTGTCTTTGTTGACCAGCAACGTTCAAAATATTGCAAGATGTTTTTCAAGTGGCTGACGTTAGGTTTATTTGCCCTTCCGTGCAGTTGAAAAGTTGAAGGAAACGAAAAAACTGACTGGAGGATCGTCTAATCTCATTGCTGAAATGGCTGAATTAACAAAATTGCCGCACAATCAGTTGGCCGAATGCCTTGGAGAGGAGCTGCAAAATGCAATGAAGCAGGTCAGCACTACTCGTTTGCGTTCCCTCTGTTTTTGTCTTAAACCCTTCGGGTATAACCCTCCGAATTGATCAAAATTCTAACAATGCTTATATTGAGAGTAAATTTGTGAGGTATTGCTGTGTTTGCTGTGTTTACTGCAGAGATTAAAATAAATATCAGCTTCGTTATCAAACGATTTATAAAGCTTTGAGGTGGAAAGGTTGCTCGTGGTGAGGAAATTGTTTCCTCCCCAACTCATTTTTTCTTCTTGTTGCATTGAGTTTGAATGTAATCTAAATATATGTCATGTCATTTTCTGCAACTCATTATGTAATATATCTATCGCCATGAGGCATTGAGCACTTCAAGATCATTCACTGACCCGATTGAAGAAACTCAAATTCACCTAATTGAGAATTTTTCTCCATCGTAAGTGCACAGATAGGCCGTGTTTTGATAGATATTTGCTTTAATTGTTTTAGCTTCCCGTTTCGATCATCGGGCCATCTGGTTGGCAATTTTACCGTTGTTTACTCACAGGCTATTGATAAATGATGAGCGATATTTATTTGAATAGAAGGGCACCTCATTATTGTTTGGAAAAAATCAAAGACTTCAGGAATAGAAGACCTGGAGAGAAACAGAAGAGTAGAATTCACGTAATTGAGGTTGCCTGTTATATTCCTGCTTAGGCAGCGATCTTTCAAATATGATTCAGTCAGCTCGAATCTCTTTCAGAATTATTTTTTTTAACACTTGCTCAACCGATCATTCATAACCTCACGTTTTATCCACTCTGCAGCTGCAGTTTTTCCTATTCTCATTTTCTTTGTAACGTAGTTCACCAATGTGTTCTCTAACCTTTTTTTATCTTTGCCGTATTGGCGCAACACGGCACTCTCGGATATTATGCTAGCAGAACGAAATTTGATCTACACAATATGACATTTGTTACGTGAAATCAATGTACCTTTTAAAGTGGGGTTAATTGCTGCACCCAGTGAATATTGGGGAATTATAATGGGGAAAATTTAAATTGCAGAGATCTGAAGATTCATTGCAGGGAATTCCCCGGAATTTCTTTAGCTTCCTTGCGCCGCAAGTATTCTATAGCGTGAAGCAGTAGTAGGCCGCAGCATAAATGCAACTTGCCCGCAAGCATTTGAACCTCAGCACTATCTGCATTTGACACTTGTATGTTGATCTGTGGCGACATTTGGGACAGTGGTAAGCGTGTACAGACGGCACATTCTGAAACGATCTTTTATGCCCTTCTTTGCATCCTAACGAATCTTCGAACAGAAAGATTGCAGCAGAGCTATGATCTGCTTCTCTTAAACTGATATTAATATGAGCATTCACTTGGCGCAAAGCATTTTCCAAACTTGCAAACAATTGTTGTATTGCTTTAAACGTATGGGTGCGTAGATCATGGTTAGCTAAAAAAACAAGATTGAAGTGCACGGGCTCCATAGCCTATTTATGCTGCTACTATTGATGCATATTCTGTCACACCTTGAAGTAATTCATTTCCAGGTCGATCAGGCGGTATTGCTAAATACACTCAAGGACGCCCTTATAAAAGTCGGCAGGAAGAATGTAGCGGACTTGGATTGGTATGAGACTGTCATTATTTTTGAGTGCAATTGATTTTACTGCAAAAATGCACAAGGCGGTTGTTTTGGAGGAGTTTGAGAAACACATTTCAGTGAGAAACAGTTCAGTGAGTTCATTTTTGTAGTCGGTTATGAGCGGATCTCTGCCAACGGTCATCGAGTAAAATTTTTGAGAACTGAGAGCTTTTCCGGTAGCAGGTAAAAAATTACCACGTCTTGGAGATGCTGTGTTATTCTGTGATTTTAGAAACGGCAAGAAATTTACTGTTGTGCTAAACTGTTTGTCCTTTTCTGTAGTTCTTATATTTGTTTCGCAACTTCATGCAGTTAGCAGTCGATTTTCTCTCACTGCTGTTTTGCTTCAGTCGTGATCAGGGAGAATGTAAAACTGTCGATGTTGTTTATTAATGGATTATGGCAAAGCCTAGGCAAAAGTTCTGTTAGGCAAGAAGGTGTAACCGATATCCACTGCTTTTTAACGGTTATAAAGCGTTTTGAAGGGTTCAGGATCGCCGCCACCATTATTCTGAAATTCGTGGTAATCAATCGTGCACTTTGCATGCCATTGTCGAACTGGTCGTTGTTTTTCAGTTCAAAAACGTCACCAAAAGCGAAAGAGGAGTGCGCTGCGGTTGCACAGCGACCGCAAAGTCCGGTGCCGATCTCATCGCCTCCGGTCGAGATGGACATCGAAAGCGACAAGAGCGTGGAGACGTGTGAGCAGGTTCTTCCTCCACCGCCGCCTGCGCCAAGCACGCCACCTGTGGACGCTCAGCCTGCCACGAATTCTGCGCTGGGCGCGCCAGGACCAACAAGTGTTCCGGTGCCACCACCACCTTGTGTTCTGCCGACACCACCGCCACCTCCACCTGTGGTTCTACCTCCAGCGCCGCCGCCGCAGGTCATCGTTAGTACTGCAGCTGCAATAGCAATCCCTCCAACTCTTACATTGGTTACCGCCGTCTCAGCACCACCTGTTGTGATTCCTCCATTCAGTGGACCGCCACCACTCCCATTTGTACCCAGCAAACCGCCGCCGAACACAAGCGCTATTCACCCACAAATATGTCCGTCTTCAGTTGGGTCCGCTGTTACAGCACCATCTGTGCCATCAACAGCGGCAACACCAGTTGCACCGACGTTGCCGTTTGCTGCCCCACCACCACCAGTTCTTCCCAACACAGCGGTCCCACCCCCGGGATTACCTATAGCGGCATTTGCTGCGGTGGTTGTGCCGCCAGCCCCAATCTGCTCACATGAAATTACTGGCACGGTGAATACTTCATCCATGTCAGCTGCTCCGCCGGAACCCTCTGCCTCGTTGCTAGGTCCGCCACCCACGTCAGCTTCTACGTTACACCCGCCTTCATTGTTACCAGGCCCACCGGTCGCCATGGTTCCATGTACTTCATTTCCACATTCTGTTGCGCCACACAGCATAACCCCGCTTACAACTTCAGCGGACGAAACCACAGCATGTATGCCTACATTAACATCGCAGGTAGATTTCTCGAAACCTCCACCTATTGCTTTGTCAGTGCCGCCGCCGGCAGTGCAACCTCCGTCAAGTTCTCAGTCGATACGTCAGCAGCAACCACCGACGTATTCTGTTCCGCCGCCTGTCAATAGTTTAACCGCGGTGAAGCCTTCAGCTGCACTTGCTTCTGCGAGTGAAGCTCATATCACTTCTAGTACATCAATGTCGACCGCTCATGCATGTTTTTCGCCTTCAGTGTCTTACTCAAACGGCGATGCGCAACGGTCATTCAATGAACACACTAATGTAACGCCGTCCATAAGAAGTTCGCCGATGCTTTCTGCGAAAGAAACGTTCTTCCCCGCAGTGCCCCTTCGCAAAAATAGTTTTTTTCGCTCGGAACGTCCACCGTTAGTCGCGGCTTCCCCACTGCAGTCACCACGTCCACCATTGATTCTTGCAGAGCAGAATCCTTCGACTCCAACGTCGCAAAACGTTATCAGAACATTGATGTCTGCTTTGGCGATTCCTCAACAAACTCGGTCTAGCCCTCCCTCTGTCACTACACCTCAGGTGCCACCAGGTGCCCTTATGGATGCAACTGTATGCCATCCAATCGACGTCAGTCAACCACCACCAGGCGGTTCAATCGTAACTTCTCGCACTAGTTCACCTGTTCTTTTAGATCGCTACGGGTGTCCTCTACCAGTACCAG
Source organism: Toxascaris leonina (assembly GCA_022844705.1). NCBI lineage: Eukaryota > Metazoa > Nematoda > Chromadorea > Rhabditida > Ascarididae > Toxascaris > Toxascaris leonina. The sequence continues at coordinate 147,987 of JAARMF010000026.1, read as the reverse complement.
CCAAGCGTCCAGGCGTTGTGGACCGAACACAGGCATCTGCAACAGTGACGAAAAGTGTTCTAAATCCGTCAAGCTCGGGAAGCTTTCAGTTGAAGCATGTCGTAGACACCATGCCTGAGCCTTCTGCCGAGGAAGCGGCGGAGGAAGATTCGGAGGTTGTTGATTTCAGTTGGCCGCCAGCTAATTTCGATGAGCATGAAAAAACAAAGCCTAATGGTAATTATGAAACCATTTCTTCAGACCAGCCGAAATTCTTCTCCTCACCTGTGCAGCGACCTTCCACTAGTCTGGCCGGTTCAGCTGGACGTGGGTCATCGCCGCAAACTCACGGTCAGAAGGTGACTCTACGCCAGCAATTCCCTCTGCCACCACCGGTAGATCACCTTCACGCAGTTAAAAATGCTTTAGCTGGCGGCATAAACAGACCATCACCGCTCATTGGGAGTGCGCCAGGATCTTTGCCGCCCTTTCGACCACCATTCCCGAATGTACCGTTCAGGATGCGTGGACAGCCGCCATTCCCTTTACGCAGGCCACCGCCACCGGTCGGTACAGTGCAGCCTGGTGTGCGTGCAATGAGGCCCTTATTCCGTCGGTAGTCCATGCATAGAAATTCCCTTACTCTTGTCACGCTAACAGCTGCATTACGGATCCCTTGATTTCGCTAACCGTCGATGTTGGCAAGCGAACGGTTTTTGATAAGCAGTTAGCATTTCCACAATGTCTGCAATCACTGACGGGTACGCGCTGCCAGCTTAATTTCGTCAAAGTTTTACAAAGTTGCTTCCCTTTGGGGATGCTGCTGCATTGGGTTGCTTGCTAAAGTCGTACCGTCTTCTGTGCCTGACTACGCTTTTCGTGAAGAATTCGATGTTTTCTTCCGCCAGCTCATGAGTGAAGAGAGATTCCAAATCAATGCAATTTAATAAGGGTTATATGTCGCAAAAGAAGCTGAGATGTTTTTGGATCTGAGATTGGTGTGCTGTTTCCGATTTGATTGTAAGAAGTTTCCTTCTTATAAGTAATCGTTTCGAAAAACTTCATCCGATTTGATTCATCGGATCAGCTTACAAATCCAAATATTTTCTTTGCTCATGTTCGCATCATGTTGTTCTTTGTTCATTATCTACTAGTGATGCGCCCACATTTAAGGGCTTTTTTCGCTAGCAGTCGAATACTCTTATGAGATATAAGGGTCGATTTGTTGGTGTTTTGACCATGGTAGCATGGTACTCCGTAGCGGTTGTTCCATTCAGTTCTGTAATGCTTCGAAAAAAAAAGCCTGCTGAACATAATTTTCAAATGAAATCGAGTGGAACTATAGTCCTCAGGATTACTGGCCAGTGGTTATCATAAATTGACCACATTTCTAGCAGTTCTGTGCGGACTGTATGAGTGCTGTGTGAGTATTTTCTTGTAGGAAAGCGATTGTTGAACTAGGCCGTTCATGAGTCGAAAGCTTGGTGCAAAGATGTTTTCCTCTCAGCGGTGCCAGTTCTGAATTTCTTAAATAATGTATTGAAGTTGTTTATAATTTTATTTTACCATCTCTGCAAATTCTGTTGATTTGGTGCATATTCGTATGTTTTGATATGCTTTCAGCCTAGCTGACTTCTTAGGCATTCTTTACTTCTGAATTTTTCAGCTTCATGTTCATGATTCCGCTATCACTAAAACGTTCATCTCTTTTGCTGCTTCACAACATCAATAGCGATTATTCTTTAAATGCTTTAAACAGTGCACATGCATGAAGCGGCGATCATGCGCTTGACTCCTTTCGTTTCATGCAGTTAGCAGTCTCAAGTCGCCTACACTCTCTTTGACGGTAGATAGGGGAAATCGGGCATGACATTGTACTAACGAGAACACCTGACCGGACTTTCAGACTCTGCATTCAGAGAGGTTCCGGCGATATCACATAGAAAAAAATAGATAAAATTTGCACTCAATTTTGGGGTAACAGCGTCAAACATATCCATGTATATGTGCATATACCTGATCTACCTGCGGTGCAAGCCACCGAGTTCACGAAAGAAACTCACAAAAGGTGCAACTTGATGAGATTTAATGGGAAGGTGCAACTTAATGGTTGTTACAACGTACGACCCTATCAGCAATGCCATAGCAAATTGCATCCATCATGTAACGACTTTCGGGGCGGTTCCAGAGGTTGCCAGGAGCCTCGAGTTGTCACATGTATTTCAGAGCGTATGGTAATTCGCAGTCCGGCTGGTGCAGACAGTTCTGTCGGGTTGTCGGTCCGCGGACCGTTCAATGTTAAGTGAGAAAATTCCAATGTCTAGGCAGTTCGCATGAATGCATTTCGTGGTGCACTCTTTGCAAGTGATGATTCTAGATGCGTATTTATTTAATACTAGTTCAGTGCACCCACAGGCTGGGCCGATGCAGCAGGCTTCTACGCGCTGATCGGAGAGGGAGGGGTACAGGCTAGGAGACGAGCTTAGGAATAGCATAGGTTCTTAATCTCTCCACATCCTGCCAAGACAATGCGAACACCTCGCCCTCCGCACTTATGGTATCACACCTGCACGTGCTTAAAGTGCGGGTCACGGGTAATGCGTCGCTGGTGCGTTAAACCAAGTACTCCATGCTTGCTTCTTTAAGTGCCCCAAGGCTGGTTCCCGTCACTGGTTCCAAGGCTGTCGCTCATCACGCGTCACGCATTGGACTGCTGTTAGTTGATGGACGAATAGCAGCGCTGCTGGGGGATGAAAGAGTGGTTCGTTTAGTGACGGCGGTGGTTTGGGTGGAAAGGAAACGCCGTTGTGATGCGAATTCTGAAGGCCACCTTATTCTGTGGGTGGGGACCACAGATCAGCAAGGTAGTTTTACAGAGCTAGGACCGCCGCACTTCAACCAACAGTAGATCATTGCTGCAAACAGAATCGGTACCGGCGACCCAAGTTGTCTCCCTTCCATCAGCGGACTCCGACATTCGCAGGAACTAACCCTCTCCGACATCGAGCGTTTTCCCACCCTCTAGGAAACATCAGATGTGATGGGCTTCCACGGGGGTATTTGAACCAACTCACCACCGTTCCATCCCTAGAAGCATGATGCTCCAACATACTCCAACGGATTTACACGGTCGGTTGCAGTAACATATGCTGTATTAAAACCAACGAACAACGTTTATCATAACATGAGATCGTATTAAAACAAAAGCATCTCAAACTGGAGGTAGGGGAGATGAATAAGAAGGAATCACTTGGGCTGGCAGTGCAAGCAGAGCCGTAAGGGCTTGCTAAGACTCTACAACAAATGTTGGTGTGACTGCGCATACAGGACTGAGAGACAGAGACGACCCTACCCACGACCCCACAACACATTTAATTTGTCCGCCGTCGCTGAATACACAAAACCCCTCCCAAGAAAACGACCCATCTGTCAATACCAAACCCCCTTCTGCAAAAAAAACATTTGTACCTTCTGCATACATTTGCAAACAACCGTAAAACAGCAGTTGCTCCATAAATTGAAAAAAAAATCAACGGAACATTCGCACGATAAAGGCGTCCATCTTCTTACTCACTTCTTCTTCCCCTTTCCCTTTGGCTTAGACCCCTTCCCGTCATCGACCTTCTCCTTCTTCTGTCCCTTCTTCGTTTCCTTCTTCGTCTCCTCCTTCCCCTTCTCCTTCTTCATCTCCTTGTCCTTATCCTTCTTCGACTTTGACGAGCTCGCTATACCGGCCTTGTAGCTGGCACATTCCTAGAAATCAGTTGCACTTACAACCACAACTATTCAAGGAGTGCCACCTCAATATTCAATTTATATCTGAACAGTGAATTTTTAAGCCAGCTGACTACACAGCAGCTTTTTTCATTTCCATGACAGTGAAGAAACGAATAAACAACGTATCAAATTTACGCTCGTTATGTTCTCCAAAAACAGATGGCCTTATTCAGAAATGGCCACTTACACTTGATCTCTTTCCTCGACGTTATATACGCAAATTAATGCGGCATCGTATTTGATAAGGGTAGAGTGAAACTGTATGAACAAGAAAGCTACCTTCTCGTATCGCTTCTTATCCTCTGCCGCCAGTTTCTCCCACTTGCTCTTGTCCTTGATGGTGCCCCACTCAACGCCTGCCGCTTTCGTCACATCGATCACCGACATGCCTGGCTTTGTTATACGACCGCGGCTTTCAGCAAGGAAAAACATGTACGCCGATTTGCCCCGCTTTGGTGCATTTGGATCCTGAAATTTTGGAATATCAGCTACCCGTCCACAAGAAGATTCGTAACCATTCAAAAACATTGCATCAGGATAGAATTCTGAACCTATTTGGGAAAACAAAATTCAGAAAAAAATGATGCAATGATGACATTTTCGCACCAGTCACGAGGCGAAACCATACAACATCTACTGTCACTCTGACCGTGGAGCGTACCCTAATGCGCTCAACATCGCATCAAGATAACCTAGGTGAAAACGCCAACACAAAAAAAAGCGAACAAACGGACACTAAGCTTCGTTCGGAAAGCCGAGTGGTGCTAGCTCACCAGCGGAAAGATAACAAATGGTGCATCGGTTGGAAAAGCACAAACCAGCTTCACCGATAGATCTCTGGCTTTCCCAGTACTCTGGGCTAATAGGTGTGCAACACATAGGCTATATCATGATTATTTCTGGAAGAAACATGCACTAGTCATTTAATTATCTTTCCAGAGGAACTTCAAAGAGCAAGCAGAATTCGCGGTTATATTATACCTTCTTCGGGCGCTTCTGCTTCTTGATCGGCGATGCAGATTTGGCTTTCTTCGGTGAACGAGAAGCTTTGGCCTTCGGTGTACGACCCATACTGACGCTTGGTAACGACAATCGCAGACTGAGAAACAAATTTAACTGTTAGATGAGAACATTTCCGATACAGATATCGCAAACACACTACAGGACAGTGCCAGTATATGCCAGAAGCGATTAGTCTCAAACTGAGTTCACGCAAGACGGTACTGTGACAGCGTTGGAGGTGACAACCCCTTTGTACGCCGAGAATATGCGCCTACTGAGGATGTCCCACAACATTTTCGTTAGCCAAACGTCGAGAAATACCATACAATAGCTCGAGTTGATGGGTTAAAGGTTAAAGGCCATATAAATGAATAATTTGATACAGATTATTATCTCACATGTTATGGAAACGGAAATATATTAATGTTTTTAGCAGAAGGCTAGCTGCTTATTGCAAAAAAAAGTGCTTTTTGCAGCATTGAAGATCGCAACTCCGTCAATAACTTGGAAACATGAAAGTCACCTTTGGTGCTAAGAATGACAAAGTTTGTGGGGCTGTTGCCAAACTTTACCAACAATCCTCATCCAAGCGAGTACTTTTATGCGTGTTTCTACCTTGTTCTAAGGAAACGATGTGAGTGGGAAGGAAAAAAGACTACAGAGCGATTTACGGCCCAAAACTTCGATTTACGTCAGTCTGTGTTTTAAAATTCCCGCTTTGTGAATAAAGGTTGTAGCTTCTAGAATATGAATGTCATCACGTCCAAGCTTGCAAATACTTGGTATCAGCGATGAGTTTAACATTCTACTTTCAATCACTTCACTACAGCGCCAGCGATGACAATTGCGCCAAAACTCCTATTGATAGCCTACATCGCCAGTGGACGACTAACAACTCATAACACGAGGCTGACCTCCACTGACCTCAGTACCACTGAATCTTGGTCGCCACCTGCTACGACGAACAGGGTGCAAACTCATCACACGCCAGTGCTCTACATACAATTGCGTCTGTTACAAAACGGGTCAGGGTTCTCTCTTATCAAATCGCTCGTTAGATTCGTCACGAGTGAAAATCGTGATCACAGGATTTCAGCGGTGGAGATTCTCTGGAAATTCCCACTACGAGAGATGGTCCCACCAAAAATGGATTCCAATAAATTCTTCCACGCAGGTCTTAGCCACGCCTGGACGGTGAGGGCAGGGTGGCTGGACGTCTTAAATGAGTCAGTATTACAGGAGATCGAGAATATTTGCAACGCGACCATGTGCGAACCGAGGATGGTGGACACTGAACCAAGTACAACTAGCTCCTTCAATATCCGCCGAAAACGAACGGAACTAATTAGCGCCGAACTGCCGCAAAGGGTGTATGTGAACCTAACGATACTACTGCCTCCAGCATTTGAAGGATACCGTCACGTATCAACGAAAACACCAGAAAGCAAACGTCGGAGACGCATCAGTAAGTATCCCTAAATGAATACTAGGTAGCCCGGGGAGGGGTGCACCACGTCCCCTCAAATCTGCAGTACTGTCTTCGCTACTTCGCCTAGATTGTGCGCTTGCGTTAGACTACCGACAATCTGATTCAAAACTGCCAGAAACTCCCAGCGATCGTAACAAGACTGTGATTCCACTAATGCCTTATTTAAGTTAGAGAGAACTAGATTACCCAACGCAGAGAGGCTAGCCTCATTCAGGGTCTCTCCTCCTGACCTCAAAACTTGATCCCAGTACGAGGTCAAGAAAAAACTTGACCCCAGTACGTTTTATTGGACTGACGGTGTAAAATGCAGTAACGCTGGGTAACCCTCCGTCAGACCCGGAAGGTGCGGTCCAGTAGAGGTGGTAGTTCGAGGGATGCTCCCAACCAATATGTAGGCGCACCAGTGAACAGTGCTACCTGACCTAATTAAATTAGCGTAGACATTTTTTTTCTGGTAGTGGTCAACAACAATTATCATGTGCTCAATGCTCTACGAGTTCTCAAATCTGGTCTGACAAGCAGTACAAGAAAAACAAGAAAACAGCTATCTATCACTGACTACACAGCGAGATGAATGCAACAGGTAGAGCACAACAATCGAATACACATCGACCACCGCCTGTGGTACCCCACGACACACCCTATCCGATAACAGAGCACCACCTGACCTGACCGACCTCCAATCTACTCGAGAGCAAAACTGACATTACTAGTACAGACGAAGGTTAATCCAATCCAGCCTTGCTTTAACCGCCAAAAGGGGTGTGGCGTGTGCGTCGTTGGTCTCGTGCCAACAAGAGACAGCGTACGTGAAAAGAGCAAAAAAATACGAGAGACCCTGAATGACCCGACGCTAGCGTATGGGGCTTCATTTGAACATGTGGCGCGCCGCTGTCTGAGAACACGCTCGAACGCTATACGCCCACGCGTAAACGTGCATCGCCCATCCCGTTCGAAACGGCAACGAGGTCGCGTCTTCCGACCGTCATTAACTCGATCTTCTGGTAGTCGGACCTCGTGTAGACCGTTGCGAATCTTGCCCAGGCGCCCTGTTCTCGGCGCGTCTCGAGCAGCCGAATGACCAACAAGTCAATGTTGCATGTTCAGAAAAATGAAGTTTGTGAAATGGGAGGCGGGGGGAAAGATGAGAGTCTAAGCTGTTTGCAAGCTTCTGACCAGGGCTATTTTGAGAGAACATGGCAAAGGATTTGCAAGCAAACTTGGTGAAGGCTGTTTATTTGCGGAAATCGGTTTTCCCACTCTCAAAGAGTTCTTACGTCTCAAATTTGCTAGCATCTTTCTAATCACAGTGTGCTTAATACATCACGCAGCACGCTCAATGTGTGTCGTTTCAGTGCCCAACTTCGGCAAGAGGACGGCTTGTAACAAGAGAATTACGGTGTTTAGAAAGACAGTGCGCTTCGTTGGAAGCTGTTACTAGTAGTTGTAAACATTTGTATTTTTGCAATAAAGAAAGCATGGAACCACATTTCTATATACATCGATGCGTTGAAAACCCGTAAAGAGGTTAAAGAAAGAAAAGACCAGAGATCATGAGGGATAGAGACACTTAGGAATGCGGAAG
>JAARMF010000026.1:91665-137756 GCA_022844705.1 Toxascaris leonina | reverse complement strand
CCCCCCCCCCCCCCCCCCCTCTGCATCACGTGCTTTGTGTACACGAAAAGTTTTCTAGAAATGATCTATAAGCTAGCAACGATTATCAAACCGTTCAAATTAAATTCAGCCCGAGCCTTGAATTGGTTTCGTTCAGCCGCTGGCTGTGTTATCCTGAAATTTCACACGGCGATGTTGCACCGACTTCAGTACGATTTTCGGTTATCTACGGACCACCTGCCAGCACCAGCTTCAGTGTATTAGTCGTGCAACTCAGTCTTTTTGGAAGTCGCATACCGAATCCAATTTTCCTGTCTTTTCGAAATCGTCAGTTTCATCCTCACCACATCCAACATACCGTCATCAGAGCGTAAAGACGTAGCATAATCCTCGAGGCCCGAGCTGCTTATTGTATCTATCCGCTTACAATCTGTATTTCGTGTTCCCACTTGCAGTACCTCGTACTCACTTTCAAAAGTGCACACTATGTTTGTTGTTGAGTCAGTTATCACTATGTGCCGACGGCTGTTCGATGTCTACATTGTCCAAAATCTCAAAATAGACCTGTTCAGTCCACGATATCGATGTCACGTCATCAAACGCAAAAATGCATTTTCATGGGATCAATTCCCAACGTAATCGATAGTTCCATCAATAAATGAACCTTCCTACATTTTCATACACCTTCCGTTTCGAATGTCAACGGCGACAGACGTTCGAATCGAAGCTTTCACGGCTGCTAAAATCTTCTGCTTGATCTCTTGCAACGGTCCATCCAAAAGCTAACAAAAAATCTACTCGGAAACTTATGAGGGCGAGTTGCGAATTCATCACAGCTAAGTTCTCGCAAAAATTCTAGCTGAACAACATGTACAGAGACTTTGTTTTTTTTTTCTGCGCCGTTCTGATCCCCTTCATGACTCCCTCCGCTAGTTCCCAAACGCTGTTAGCAAGGTAGCTCACTTTACGGACCGGTTTTGATTGCTGAATGCTTCCATGAGTTCAGCATGTTCAGCTTCAAGTCGTACATCCAGATGCTTTATCGCTTTTGTCGTGATCAGGTTGCTTATTTGCGGTCATCCCATCTTGGACACTTTCAACGTTCCTAGATCACTTCGTAAGTTCCGCATCGAGTAAAACATTTACATTGTTTCCGTCTTAATAATCAGTCATTTCCAATAAACGTGATATTAGTTGTAGCGCAATGTTGGGAGGAGACGAATACCCTGAAGAAGTTAAGACTAAACATAAATTCCATTTGCTGCACTTTAGTTTATTCTTCATAGAATTGCCATTGTGAAACGTCTGAATTTCTATAGAAAGTGTTCGTAAAATTTCTCCCTTAGAAGGAGAATTCATTCGCTCGCATTTAATATGAAATAATCCCTCCTAAATTTTTCATAAAGGATAAAAGCATCAAATTTGGAAGGCGAGTAGAATTGTCTCTCCAAAAATAATGTGAGTGATAAAAAAAAAACAAACCTGATATATAATAACACATCACTTTTACTGACCTCGTTGAACATATACGACAGAAAAGCTAGCCCCAAATTTTCAAATGAACAGTTCGTCGCCTACAGTAAATGATAGTGTCATCTCAGCACCATGTAGCTAAATTTGAAACTGCAAAAGCAAACCAACTCCTTTAGGAGGCTTTTCAAATGAAGTACACGTTAAGTACAAGCAAAATGAAAAAATGGTGCAATGCACCTGTATTTTTCTCCAATAAATCGGCATAATTTTTTTCTTCTTCCTATTTCCGAAACTCATGTTGCACTGTAGTTATTCTCTACTTGCGAATTTTGATAAGGTACTACACGTGGTATTAGTACAAGTGCACTATAAAAGTGCAATACTGCTTGGCATAATGGCATCTCAATTTGTGATTCTCGATAGATCATCTCAGTTTAGTACAGGGATACTTTATTCTAGTATAGCCAAACGCATAAATACTAACGTTTTTTCGTCATAACAATTGCAGTAACGAAAACTCATCAGAAGAATATCTGATTTCAAATAATATAACAATAAAGTGAATAATTGTTTCGATCGACTTTTGAAAAAGAGACATTTAATTATGATGTCGGAGTCCAACGTTCTTTCGTTTGGTTTGCTATTCAAAACATCTCTTTGCGGTGTATCGTGGCAATGTCCTCTCCCATTTTTTTTTCTTTATTGAAGTTGAGCCGTCCTCGCTGAAGTTGAGCCGTCCTCGCTGTGAGTTTTAGGATATAACGCATCGCATGAGAGCTCAAAAGCTTTATTGCTTTTGAATTTGTCTAGTTCAATCGATGATATTATTAGCCAGGGTCTAACTGAGTAGTGACGCTTAGATTTGTGCAATTTGGCACATAAAATGAGATGAAGCAGTGAAGATGACTTATGTGGTATTGTTTGAAGTTCCAACAGCGTTCAGTGAAATGTGGCGTCCGACATTTTTCCGATCGAACAACGTCATTAGTGATGAAGATAACGCTGAGAACAGCCGAATAACAAAAATTACACCAAAGTTGTCTGCAGAAACAACATCCCAGGACAAAAAGTCCAAACTTTTAACGATTGCCTCGATAAGCGATTTATGGTAGAAAAACCGCTTTGTGAATTGAGTGGAAAAGAACAGAGTTATGACGAAATAAATATCATCAAAAATTGTCTTTTTTTAAGAGCTGCACTGGTTAGAGTTGGTTATTTTGAAACCCACTCAACACTTACGGGGAATCTGCGGTGAAAACAGTGTGGTCTCTCTATAAGCTAAAGCGTTCTGCACGAAAGTCGTCAAAATATTCACACCTGACTGCAATAAAACAATAGGAAAATGTTTCCAGCTTTCTTCTTGAGACGCAGATCGTTTGTTGCAACAGTTTTTACCTTATTCCACTTTAAATATAAGTTTTCCCGATAATATTATTTCCTTGGTCAGAAAATTTTTCTCTGAACCTTAGAGCTTCAAAAAAAGTTCAAAATTACTCATTCGAGCAACGAGCCTTTTTTAGCTTCTCGTTGCCATGCTTTGCCGTGATAACAGCAAACATAGATGAAGGGGGTAAGCATTCATGTGTTCTAAAAATTCTTAGTTGCAGACGCAAAGGTACTCATGCAAAGCGCAGGTTATTGCGTAATGGGCAATTATTACCACGTCGTGACCGTGCTACGACGGTTAATGTCGCAAAGGCTAATCGATAATACAAACCGGCTCATGCGAAGGACCACACACGCATCGACGAAAGTAAACTCATCAATTATTATAAATCAAGGTTATTATTCGTATGTTTACTTTATCATAAACATGCATCGTTGGAATATAAAGTGATTATGTTTTGCTCGTAAGATCTTTCTCGAAAATTGTTATAAATTTTTAGTTGACGAAATTTCTATGCATTTCAAAGAAACAAATTTAGAACTAATTTGTATTTCATTTGGTTTTATTATCAAAGATGCTAAAACCTCAGTAATTAGTGTTTGTAATTTAAGACGAGATAAGCTGTGTTTTTTGCTGATGAAAGGGAGCAACTGATATTCGAATTGATGAAATACATGCATAATCTTTGGAAATTTTCAGTAAAATACGCTAAAACATTTGAAGCATTATTAAAGGGAGTTAGTGTACATTTTTGAGCATATTAATTCTCGATTAGTGAATAAAAAGATAATTTGTCACTCTATCTATTGGCTAAATATATTACTTCGAAATACGTGTGAGAAATTACTGTGCGAGAAAAAGATCACAGATGAGCGAAAAGATATGAGTTTTGGCATTCCCATCCTTTCACCATCTTGTCTCATGAATTGCCGAAAATAATTAATATGTCGAAGAATGCATTCATACTTTAGAAAATTTTCCCCACACTTTCAGGCCCATATTTCCGGTTCAGTTCATATTTCGAAATTTACGCAAAAACTTGTGCCTTAGAATAAACGCTTTCACAAATTTTTATGAGAAGAGATTCACTTTTTGGTAATTCGAATGCTACGGAATAAAACAGCAAATGATGCGAAATGCATGCAAAACTGGCAAAATTTTTTGTTTCTATATGTGGAGAGGTCAACGTGAACTTGAACGAAGGAGATTGTCGCATTGTTTTCTTGCGAATCTTGCAGCTCGAACGTTAATGATTCTCGAGTTGAAACTGCCGTACATATACACACATGAGCATAGGTGTCACGTTGGTGTATTACACTTTTGCAAAAGTGCACAAAAATATATTGCGTTGTTTTTGAAGTTGAAATGCGGAAATGTGAAGCAAGCTTATCCAAGAGTTGCGCAAGCAATTGCGCTTATTCCAATGTCTTTTTCCAAACAATTTTTTTTCTCGCTAATTGCGTCTCTTTTTCGAAAGTTTGGTTACATATCAGATCAAGGAACTGAGGGGCTTTCAGATGGTTTCGCATTATGATTCGAGACGCATTATGCTTCAGATCGGTTTGTATGTTCTTGCCTGTGCGTAGAGCAGTATTAGCGTTGCTCACACCGCTCTCCGAAAGATATGGAAAAGCACGTGTGAGGAAGCGTAATCCTCAGTGTGAAATAAATCGGCACATTCAAATTCTGTGTGATCCTTAGATTGCTTAATGACTTATATAACATCCAATTTCGAAACAATGAATTGGAGAGGTTTGTCATATAACGCTTCATCAATAGCACCTTCAAAAGGAGGGTACAGAAAATTGCAACGGTATCACCGATAAGTGTTCTTATATTAGTTGAATGATTTCACCATTTTTCTGAATAGGACTTCAGAGCAGGTAACAATTGATGTTAATTTGATGGTTGCGCTGTATTTAATCGTTCTTTTTCAAGATTACATCGAAGATTTTTGAATATCTAAGAGCTATCGCATCGATCTTTGTAATGTATCATTTGCATCGCCTTTCGAATAAAGCGAGCAAAACTCTTAAATTATTCTTCAGCGCGTAAGAGAAATTCTGCAGTAATCCCTGTTTTTTTTTTTGTCAAGAGTGAAATGGCTCAAATTCACAAACAGTGGTTTTCCTCTTATAGCAATATGAAGGAATCACGAATAAACCAATGGATAAAGCATGTCAACCAGATTGGCACAATCAGGCTCTCATACTGATTGTATATGATATAGTTCGAGGAAACTTGAAATGGAGGGTCAACTGCACAAATCCACAGAAAACTCTGCCATTACCAGCATCGATTGTTCCTATGAAACCAATCGCCTGCCAAATAGTCACAGAGTAGAATGAATATGTAAATTTCACCACACTTTTACAGATATGAGCGCAACAGCCGAAATAGCTTATTTGCAGGCATTTGATCATGGGATGCAGACCTTATATGCTGAATTTCATGAGTCTGAGTTCAGCGGCTTAGTGAAACGACTACGTAGATGGACATACATGCATGCATCAATAAGAGCAGACATTTCGTAAAGCGTTTTCACAGGAAGTTTTAAAAACATGCAAGAAATTTTGCAAGAAGAGTGACAGCAAAAAGCAGCTGAATTTTCGAGCCAAAAATGAGTCATATGAGGTATTTGGTGATCTGATTTTGAAAACGATGCGGGTGGGATTATGATTTCATTGGCCGCACTTTCAGATACGATAGGACGATGGTGACTGAGTTCGACGGCGATATGCATTTGTGGGTCGATTTGGTGGTCTGACGACGCCATTTCAGTCAAGAGGCAATGCCACACAGAGAGGTCAACGATGAGAACACATCGAGAAATGCGACAGCCGCCTTTCCGTGAACACATACCTACACAGACACACACCTCCTCTCCTACTTATCGTTCCCTTTCTCATTCATTTCGTTCTTTCATAACGGCACGTTGCTCGATGCACAGCGCCAGATCTCAAAGCTTATTTCCGTCAGCGAAAGCGAATAGCATTCGAATACTAATCTTTTAAGGTTGGGGGAGGGGGGGTGGGATTCATCGAAATTGGGGGCTGAAATTATTACTTGTCACCGAAAGGATTTCGTTCAGATATCCCAAACAACCTGCGCCTCTGTACTTCAACGGCCGCCTAGTTTTGGGGCTCAGCAATGCCAACACTGATCAGGTGTCATTCCCTCATAAAAGTGTTTTGTCGGTTTCTTAAAAAAAAAATCGTTCATAGGAATAATCGAATACCTAGATTCGTTAGTCTTTTTTGTGTTCGCATAGGCTATATTTCTTCAAGCATCAAACTGCGGTGAATGTATTCTTCGTTGAGATGTTTTAAGATTCAAGTTTCTGAAAGAATAAATGTGAATATGTATTATGTGGCCCTTTCAATAAACAACTTTTTTATTCTTTAACTGATGAGTACTTCACATATGCAAAATCTTTAAAATAGCTCAAGGGGAAAGGTTCAGAAAAGATGAAATTGTTGGAGGAAAGCGCCATTGTTGCTTTGTGTGGTGGAAAAAATCCACACTAAAAATCATTGCATTCTCGCAAACGCAATCACTCGATCTCTTTGACCGGTCGTTTTTTGAGCAAATGAGCCACCACTGTTTCTGCAAGCACCGTCCTCGCCAAGACCACCTTCGAAGTACCGGACAAATTATTCTGCATCGACTCGATGCCCGTCATCTTTGCAGTAGATGAAGTGATTTACATTTTTTGCGCTTATGTACCGCCCATAGCGACGGCATAGACATGTGTATTGCGTCTAAGTGGTTCCAAAAGAGTCTCACTTCCTTATCATCTCTAGTCTCACTGCAGTGCGCACAAACTCGAGCTCACTGAGAGTGTCCATTGCTTCGGAAGTGAAAAATGCTAAGAAATTTGGTCTTGCAATTTTCGCTGCAATTTCTTGTAAGCATCTTCGAGACACTGCAGTTCTAATATTCTTCGTACTAAGGCCATCAAAAATACTTTGACAAATATGTTGCCTAGCTAAATATGCCATTGGAGAAAATATTCTCTGCACAACTACGCCTTCCACTCACATTTTTCGCAGATGTCTAAAACCGACAGTAAAACAAGTTGTAATTATGTGCCATATGTTTTGTTCATGCGTAGTTAGCGTTACTGCCGATTTGCTTGAACTTAGAAAGTTCGAAATGTGGATGTTATTACACTCGAAGTTTGTGATCACCCTTCATGTTTCAAATGATTTTGCTGAGACTAGCGTGAACGATATGCACGTCGAGTGACATCTTGTCGCCCATTGCCCCCTAGTTCTTCAACAAATTCTCAAACACTTCTATACAATTTTCGGCCTCGTAGTTGTCCAAGAAGGCGGAACATCTTAGCCACCGTGGTGAAACTGTTCGAGCCGCTTTCTCCCTACTGTTGAGGTTGTTGCGGAATTGTTTACACTTCAGGGTTACTTTAGCTATGGGCCGCCGAAGAAGCGGGCTTTGATCGTGGTTTCATGCAACTTGGGGAAGAAGTCTCAGTAGTACTTGAGGAGTGTTGGTTTTCATGCCACCCCATTACAGGTGCTGTCATAAGAGCTATTTTAACGTGCGCTGGTTATCCCGAATGCAGAGATAAAGCTAATACTTAACACAGCCATCTAGAGAATCCACCAGAACTCGCACCGTTTTGATACTTCGAGGAGCCCTGCAAAGTTCTGCTGCTGTTGTTGAAAACTCCCATTTTGACATTCCAATAGTGTTTATGCCGCAATATGTCTTTTGGGGGTCACTTATCTCGACCGATGCCTCAACTGAGTACGTTCTCGCCTTTGCTTCCACGGACAAGTTGAAGATATAGCAAAATGCATCCACTAGGTGCTTGCAACTTTTCAGCGCTATCCACGTAAGGAAAATCTATGTGACTTCGATAGGGTTGGTATCATAATATCACTGCCGTGGTCATAACTACAAAGTTTCTACGAGGAATAGTAGCCATGTCTTATGTAATTCTAAGGGAAAAACAGTCAGAAGTAATACTTACTACGAAGCAATAAAAAGCCGAAACAAATTTGCCTGTGCTGTTATCGCTGGAGCATGCTTTTGCATGAGCAATGAGTTATTTCTACTTATTGCAGATATATGGGCAATGCTAATTGCTCTTAAGTAGCGAATTAATTAGAATCCGTAAAAAACGATACAACTCGATGCAGATTTTATGTCATTCGCCTTGTGGATTTCATATCATCATAATAAACTACCTCTTGTCTCATTTTGATATGCTTTGTAGGAAAACTTTGAATTGTACACCCAAAGAAGACATACGTAGATGCACAGCATTGTTTATTCAATTTGGCGAAAGAAAGTCTGTCTGTTGTTCCCTTTCAGATCTTTTTTCAACCTTTTCTTCACTATCACCTTTTTGTTCTTCAGTCGTTTCTTCCAAACCCATTAAAGATGCTTATTAGTGAAATGGAGCGTTAGCGTAAGCAAACACTTTTTTGGTTTCAGTATCATTTTTCATATATCGTCCCCATTATTTCGTCAATTTTTTATAGCCATAACTCGGCGTTGGTGGTATCTCATCATCGATTTTTTATATCGTCTAGATGTTTTCTTCGAAGCAACTTGACGGCCTTGTGCACGTTGCGTAGAATTTTTTGAGTAGTGAAGAAGGAGAAACAAACACTCTTCCACTCAGAAGGAAGGTAGGAGGATCATATTATTGAAGTTTGCACTTCTGTAAACTCTACTGAAAAATTTTGGCAAAATTTGACTTTTTCTAACATAGAATGAAGTGGAGCAGCTTTGTTTATTTCCGTGTAAAAGAAACGAGGAGCTGATAGGTATTCATCTGAAGCTCAAAAAATTACCCCACGGTCAAAACTATAATGATTGGCCTCATACATTCCTTTTCCCATCCTCCCTCCTATCCCCACCCTTTCTACTTCTATTTCCCTTTCGATCCTCTGCCTCCTTCCCTCATCAATACGGATCCGCCTCCTCCTTGCAGATGTAGAAGATGGAAATTATCCCACTTTGCGTACCTCTCATATCATAAGGGAAGCCTAGAGATAAGCTAAGATTGTGAATGGCTATTTTGGGGCATTTATTTGAAACAAGTTAATACCTTTTCTCGAACAAATATGCAGTAGTTGTTGTTTGCACTCGAATCAGTTGCATTCCAGTTTTTGATGGTGCGCACTGCAAGACCCATTGTTGCGTAAGTATCGCCGAATGTGCGGATACGGAGCGTCAATAGAAACGCTGAGAATCAAAATGTTCATGCAAGCATGTTTACAGTGCTTATTTACCAAGTGCTCGTATTGGTTCTGTCTCCCGACCCGTCTTCATTTTCATTCTTTCTTACACGTTTCTATCATTTGACGAGAACCTCTCTTCTTTCGGGTGCATTTTTTCTGCAATAAATGTTTCTCACCCATTAATTTTTTTTTCGCATATTCTTCATACTTTCAACAACATCTTTACATACATTTAAGAAAATCGATTACTCTGTCCTAACGAAGTTATTGGCAAAGATAATTTGTAATACAACATGTAGAACAGCTAGTTAGTTATACAATAATATATTGAGGTATATTTTAAATCGACATATTTTAATCAAGTGAAGATAAGTTTTATTGCTAATATTGTTTCGTCTTACTTCTCCATCGATGTTTGTGAATGCTAAGAGTTGATATGTGTTGAAGGTGCAAATCTGATGTAGCGTTTATCAATAAATTGGTTCATTGAGGTATTAAAGAGGCCTTTTCATAGCTGAGAACATCAAGCAAACGTTCTAAGGGCACTCGACTGCCACTAACGCAATACACACCCACCCAACACAAACTTGTTTCCTTGATTCGTATGCGCTCGTTCGCACTACGAAGCATGTCTAAGTATCACTGTGATTCGCCTGTGTGAACCGTTGTTTGTAGAAAGAAGCATTTCCTCATGTGCCTTCTTCGTCCTCTTATACTGCACACCCATTAAAGCCTGGTCATTATCAGTTATGCGGTTTCATGTTCTCGAATATGCAAACGCACTGTAATATTCGTTGCCATGGATGTTCTCCTTAAATATTGCATCGAAATGCTTTTTTTGAAAAGTTTTTTGAGTTATCTTCGGGAACATTCGAAGTGTTTGGAAGGTCGGATTATGAGCGTGGAGATTCTCTAAGAATTTTAGAAACTTTTTATCAACGGATACAATTTTTTCTGTTATTCTCATTTGTTACTGAAAGGCCTCCGTTTTTAAGTTCCATTCTTTCAATTCTGATTATTGAAAAAGTTTTTAATTTTCTTTTGACAAATTTTGCTCTTAATCACGAAATCATATACACATGACGCCACTCAGTACCTCGGGTTACACGTGGCAAGCAGGTGGAATAGTCAGTATTTTCCGGTTTGTAGCATCACTTCATCAACTTCGTGTCTCTTCTTTTTGCCATTGCTTTACCGCCCTCCTTGTTCCCCTCCCCTTCCCTCTCTCTGTCATTCTCTTGCACCTCTCCCCTCCACCCTCCCTCCTCCTCGTCTCTTCGCTATTTCCTATTGTCCACTGAAAACCTCATTCGTCTCGCGAACTCAATTTTCGTCGCTTCCAATTGAATGTCCTTTAATGGCATCCGAAGGTGCGCGTCTTCGCTAGAATCAGTGACATGGAAAAGTTGCGCTGTTTTTGAGACCATTTCCGCTTCATTCATTTCATTTTCTTTGCGATAAGAATTGAAAATGTTTTTGTTCGAAGAATGAATGCAAGCACGTTTCTGAAAAAGTGACTACAAGATGAAAGTATCGCCCTACAGTGAATGAATTTCACATCAATTTTCTCTTCCATTCTTTTCCATTTTCAGCAAATTTTCTATCTTACTGAATATCATTGTGCTGCCTCCTTTTCTCTTTCATCCTTCCTACATTTATCGGAATTTTTTGCCAGAGTTGGCCTGAAATTTCGTAGCATTTCGACCACCAATCTTCGGAATGTTGAATTCCCTTAAGAAAGCAAAACTCTCAAATTCGATAATTGTTATGCATCTTCAAAAATTTGCTAAAAATGCGGGCGTTATGTCTGCGCTTGTATTTATCTGTCTGTCGTACAATTTGAACCCAATGGCCATTGAACCTTGAAATAGGGCAATTGGAGCCTATTTCTCCCCATATCTACTGCGCTATATTTCTCATCAATCAATCGACTTTGGGAGGGAATGTGAGAAATCAAATTTGGCAGAAAAGTGTATGCGTTTAACATCAACCCGTGTTCCATTTTACATCGGTCGGGTTGAAGAAATAAGAATAATCTGTAAATTGTTTATACCGGTGATCGAATCAATGGGTTTTTATGTGTATTTGTATGTATATTTCATTTTTTATTAACAGTCTGTGGAGCCGGTCCGTCAGACGGCATGCAAAAGCGAATATCGATACGCTTATTACATTTTGTAGTAGGTGCTTATGTGAAAAACATAATTCGGCCACTGTGTACTGCAGTAGTTTCTCTCGGATCGCTAAAAATCAACCTAAAGAATTCTGCAGATGTAATAAAACCTTCTAAAATCTTCATTCGAAATACGTGTAAACTTTTGTCGTTGTGAGGAATCAAATATTTGCATTCTGCTACTGCTCTGATTGTTAGATTGCATGTCTGTGAATGATCAATGCAATGGTCAGTGCAATTAATTCGCGATTAAGAACTTACCACTTCGCTGATTAAACGACGCATAACAGTTTGGGAACACTTGGGGAATTAAATTGAAGACTTACAGAATGTGGTGGAAGATGCAAATTTTCTTTTACATTCCGATCGGAAATGTTCCTGCACAAATCTTCTTCCTAAAATATAGCGGTTATGACGACCTAGAAAACAAAATTCACTTTGATGGCGACTAACTCGTTTATAATTCCGAAGGAATGTGTCATCGTGCAACGTTCGTAACAAAGAGTACACGAATTCCATTGACCACAGAAAAGAATTACACGAATCAAATTTTACTGAGTGGCGCTTTTGTCACAAAGCGCCCATCTTTTTTTCATTGTGATTGTATTGCTTAGAAAGTCGTTTTTTTTTTAACGTCGCAGAAATGTTGAGTAATAAAAGATTTGTCGAATTACGTAAAATGACAAATTAGAAGGCGTTTAGGTTGCGCAAGAATAAATGACCTTCACTTTTCGGCGTTTACAACGAAATTGGCGCGTTTGGAAAAAAAAATGCCCTAAATTTTGTCTCTTTTCGGTAGCAATCTGAAATACGACCGTCGGGTTTTATTGATTAACTGCGTAAAATGTTCATTTCCTTTTAATTACCGTAACAATTTTAAACCGATGGATTGAGTACGTTAGAATCGTTGAGGCAATAAAGATTATCGCAAAATTCGATAATAAAGGTATTCTCGACAAGGGCGCCTTCATAAGAATCCTTAGAAAGGAGCCTCTTATTTCAGTTGAAGAAACGTCAGAAGTATCAAAAATTCCGTACAAAAGACTGCTCTTACTGCTCGTAGAAGTTGCTTTTTAAGCAGGGATTGCACTATCACATGCATTGCAATATTGTATGCGTTTACACTGCAATAAAATGACAGTGGAAGAGTGACTTATCCCGCGAAACATAAATTGTGAGTATACCAATCTTGCGTTATTGTTATAGATTTAAGCCATTAGACTGTATTATATATCTGTATACTTTGTTCTTGCGTTTTTTTAGACGAATTTACCTAGAAAGTTTATCTAGAAAGGCGTGAGTGAATTATTCCAAAACTAGATATTACTTTAGTGTTTCAGCTTATAAATTCGAGAAATTCAGCACAAGTCGATCAGTCAAACAATTACTGGCAAAATGAGTGAAGAAAATGATCAGAAATGAATGAAATTCGGAAGTGATTTAGAAATATTACAATGGAAAACTAAAACAGTACTTGCATCATTGTTCGAACTTTATCGACAAGAATACGTCCATGCGTGGAATTATGCTATCATTTAGCTGTTCAATGATCCGAAAATATGGACCTTTGCTGCTTTTTTTGTGTCGTTTGAGTCATTACTCGAATTTTCGGATTGATTCAGTAGCATCGAGCTCATTATGAAGAATTATAATTTGTTACATGAAAGTGTATTGTAATTTTTCAATATAATTAGCACATGTTAAAATTGGTTTTAATGTTGGATATTAATCGTTTATGCACAAGCAGCTATCATGTTTACTATAAAAAATGTTCCATTTTGTGTAAAGTATCGTTTAAACAGTGAACAGTTCTATTCAAATTTTATGACAAATCTTTGCAATTTAATTCCAGATTTCATGGATATTCAGAAGCAGCGTTCACGACTACTAAAAAATATCGCATATTTACCAGGTTTGTCATATAAGGTCCACAATTTTCTTTTGCGGCGACATTTTGGAAAAAAAATTTCTAAAAAAAAATAGGACCTTCACTGATAGGAAGATATATTCTTCCGAATATTTTCCCGTCATGAACAGTTCTTCGATATCCGCTCTTGTTGAACGACTTCAAAGTATTGTAACATTTATTCTAGGCATTAAAAGCATTATAATTTGAAGATATTTAGGCTCAAGGGATCGTGCCGGTGGACCGATACTTGTTATAAATGCTGTTTGTTATAGCACTGACCGAGGTGCATACGAACATGAAAAAATTTCAGGTAAGTGGACTCAAAGAAAAGCTGCACATGTGCCTCAACTTGATTTATCAAGTTTTTTTCCGAGAAGAACAAAACGAATTGAGATCGCAGTAAACTTCGTAGTGGTTTTTTCTCGAGTAGCACCGGAGTCAACTTAAAAACATTTTCGTAGCGATAGCCACAGCCCTGATGTTTTTCTAACGAAATCATTTCAACCCTAGCAAAATGTACAATGTCTTGAGGGAAGAAATTGCATAATGTAATGAGAAGCTACTGTATCGTTCAGAATAAAGACTGCCCCCTCCCCCTCTTCCCCCTAAAATCTCGAGATTTGTTGCTGTCCCCCCATTCCCACTTCGCGTCTCTTCAATAAATATATCTTGTCAATTTATCGATGGAATATCACATCGTTGTGATCGGAGTGAATAATGATACCTTTAAGTGCACAGCTGGCTTTGTACTGTAACGATCAAAGTTGAGCATTCAGTCATCGAATCTTCCTCAGTGTCCGACTTCAATGCTTATGGTACAAATGGAGTAAGCTGATAGTCTGAAACAAAATGCTTCGATTTATATTGGCCATATTTATACAACACAATTTTTGAGATCGATTGGTGTGTTTTGCGAAATCGAAGAATTCATCTTTGAAGGGTCGCGTGCAGAACTTAATGAGAATATACCTGCCTATGAGGATATTGTATCACTGGTCGGTTATTTGGCACAGATTCCGGATGAATATTCACGTCGTCTTGGTTTCACAGTGCTCATCGATGGTCGAAGAGCACAGTTGAAACACTTGCGAAATACGTTGAGAGCATGTCAGGTGAGACTCTCGAATGAATTTATTTCAACCGGTGCAAGCACCTAAACATTCTTTCAAGTAACAGAGTTGATCTTTGAAACGATTTAGAAAAATTTCTCGCTTATTCGAAAGTCAATTTCAATGAACGTTTTTTAAAGCATTTATATTTAGTGAATGTATGTGTTTGTAGTGAATTGTTTAGAAAATGCCTATAAGTTACTCGGAAGAAACATTCCGAGGAATTTTCAGCAAGGTTTTAGCATTGGCGTACCTAAGGGGTCATATATACCTCTGCATGTTTTAGATGACGTTTTTGTGCCTTTTTCGCTTTGAAGTTCTGTTTGCAAAATGCATTATGGCAATCTTGTCTCTGTGCGTATTTATATTTATGTGTGGCTGTTTTCTCTGCCTTTTTATGTATTTAGTAGCTGGAGCTGTGAAACTGTGAAATCTGCTAGTATAATGTGCACTATGACTTGGCCTACCATACCATCCCTCGCATTGCTCCATCAAGTTTTAAAGTAATTAAAGCATTTAAAGATGGCAAAAAATGCCAGAGTTTTGCGCCACACCTCCACGTACCCCTTTTCGGATTCCCGTTTTACATTAGTGGAGTCAGAAGAAGGCAAGCCTTTTATAAAAGACTGTCAGGTAAGGCAGTTGAGTCGATTGAAATATGGGAGCATAGTTCACTTTTTGATGGTTGTCTGCTGAAGTTTTCGCTGACATGGGCATAATGTAAAGGAGTTGACGTATCAGCGCCTCTACAGTCCTCATTCGCCTATTCCTTTATTCATTGCCTATGCAGACAACATCGTTTTCACCTAATTTGACATTGAATAACGTCGATTCGACCGAGACAACAACTCTGAACCTCCAGTGAAACTTTTGAGAGAAGTGAGAT
The DNA here is from genome assembly GCA_022844705.1 of Toxascaris leonina. Classification (NCBI taxonomy): domain Eukaryota; kingdom Metazoa; phylum Nematoda; class Chromadorea; order Rhabditida; family Ascarididae; genus Toxascaris; species Toxascaris leonina. Next base: position 122,625 of record JAARMF010000026.1, on the reverse strand, counting down.
GTTGAACCAACACAAAAAAGGTTTCCTTTCTTCTCATTGAGCCTTGAATTGCTTCTCTTCTTCAACTGTTACTCAACATCCATATGAATAATACTTCCGCCTCTCGAATCAAAAATTCACCGACATATTGGTGATGGAAGATATACGAAATTGGGATTGTTATTGCGGTTTGAAAAAATAAATAAACTGCGCTTTCAGCATGCTCTCTATAGACAAATCAGACAAGTCATCATTGTACAACCAGAGAGATTTCTGGAGCAGCAGAAGTTGAACTTTGATCTCATTAAGGAAGCGTACGAATTTAAGGTGAGTGCCTATTTTTCATTGACCCACTGGTTGTGCACTGACGACTGTTTCAGTTGCATCCAATTTGTTAATTGGATGAGCGTATCGTCTATCTACTATATCGTTTGATAGAGGAGGTAGATTTCAAGCTTTATTCAGTTTTAAGCTTAGGGAGGATTAGACCCCCTTTTCCTTTTCCTACTTTTCTATGCATCAGGGCAAAAACGAACACGCCCTTGCACGTGGATATTTAAAAGTACAGAGGATTAAGTGTTTCAGTAAAAATCCATCATATGATATCCTCGGAAATAACTTTTCATTTGTTAAAACCTTCCACACTCCGACAAATCTATCTTCGTATTTATTCTCTAGAGTGAATCTCGCACTCAGGAAGATCATCAATCCTCAATTTTGTCTAGGGATTTTTCAAAGATAAGGGAATAAAATTGCCAGGCTTAAAGTAGGTGATGTTTCCAAGAAATGCGAAAAATTATTCTGTTTTTATTTCGTAATTTCAAAAAACTCATCTTGGAGAAGCTCCGTGGCTATATTAATCAAGCGAGCTACGGTTATGAAAGTGCATACTGACCTTTTGATTGTTTTAAGACCGAACTGTAAGTTGCTGCTTACCGCCTTAGAGTTGGGATCGGTCCTTTATGTATGTTTCTGAAAATTTTCAGTTCCTTCTTATTGAGATTGATTGATAAAAATCCGCTAAAACTTCATTTTATAGACTTGAAGTGATTTGTTGATGAGATGGTGAGAGATGAAAATGAAATCGTTCTGTAGAAATCTTCGATCATCGTCTCAACCTTTCCTAAAGCGATACTACTCAAAAACAGATATTATAAGCAATGAAGAGCAGGTTATTCATCTAGCAATCATATTCTACTGTTCTTCATACTCTGCCTGCCTTCAACAATTCGTTGTCCATTTTTGTGCAACTCAACTTCTCAACAGTAATATACAAATCTGTAGACAAGGCGAACATCACCTATGGCTGTTGGACTTTTTTCCCCTTAATTCTATCGATCGATTGTCACATCAACTAGCAACGTTCATTTTTTCCAGAAGTATTACGTTTCATTCCATCCATAGGTGAGATATTAGTTTCGTCTCAAGGAATGTGAAAATCTCGAAACCACTGTTCATTGCGACCAATTCTCGACCTCCGGATGTGCGTAGTTTTTTTTCCTTTTTTTTTTTTTTTTTTTTTTGATTTTCAGCTCGACTTCAGCAGATGGATTATCTTAAACGCAAATGTTTACCTCTGAAAAGATTTTGCTGTCGTGAAGAGTATAATTGCAATGTTGAGGGCATTGATGTAAGAAATCAATTCTAAGGGATTGTTCTGCTTGCAGACGACACTTACATCTGTGCATAAACTCTCGAAGTACATAGATGTAACTCAATTACCCGAATCGCTGGGTGGCACATTTTCATATGATGCACAGAATTGGGCCGATTTGCGAGAGGTAAGAGAGTAAGCTGATGCTGCCTTTGCTTTTATAATTTATGAAACTTTTGTCAGCTGTAAAAGACGTCGCTTATAAAAAATTGCAATGCAACATATATATATATATATATATATATATATATATATAAATATATATACATGTATACATATGTATATATATATATATATATATATGTATATATGTATATATGTATATATATGTCTTCTGTCTGCCCATTATTCTAACTGAAAATCAGATATTATGACAAATGGTAAAAAATCGGTACTATCGATGTGCATAGTTTTGTTCAAATTAGTGCGCAGTATATTGTGCACGACTGTTTTTTATTATTCTGATGAGACAAAAACTTCGTTGGGCACATCAACTCTCTTAGCAAGAAATGGCAGAGGTGCTTTTGTAGAAATCAAAGGTCCTAATTAGCTCGTTATAGAAATACGAAAATTTCGTCGTGAAAGCGAGCAACTGGATAGAGACGACGAAAAGACATGAGAAGGTGGCGCTGAACGACTCGGCAGATAGTACAGATTCGCATAAAACCATCGTCGCACCTGAAGAGCTGCTGAAGCATGGTAATTACCAGACATATTATTTCATCGACCACCGATTTTTCCCGAGTTTTAAATGGTTTTTATATTCACTGTTATAAATATAAGCTTATTTTAGTGCCTGATTGCTTTTTTCTGACGATAAAAAAGACATTTTACTTTTATTGTATTTAAGTGACATTTGAACTTTGAAAGTGTCACCACTCTTTGCTTTCGTTGCTGCTATATTTCAGTATGCAATGCCACAATCGACTTTTAAAATAGATGTCAAGTTAAATAGTAATAGGCTTACTGATGAGCATTTACACAGTCAGCGCCACTGCACGATTGTATTAACGAACCTACGGCAGCTGCACTCATCTCTCCAGTTTGAAAAGTGCATTTGCAAGTTTATTGGTGAATTTTGCAGGAGATGAACTCCTAGACGACTTGCTACCGGCAGATGCCAGCTCACTGGAGAGCCGAAATGCGGATTGGAATTCAACGGCTCAGAAGGTCGAATCCTTGATGAAACAAATCAAGGTCTGATTTTCGCTGACCATAGTAATATCGTTCATTGGGGCAGATATGCGGAAATGAATCTGCCAGGAAGTTAAGCAGTTGAGAATTTCGTTTGTTTCGAATCCTTTTCTATAATATTAGCATGCATTTGAAATTTATCATATTTAGTTAGCATAAACCCCTCCCGAGCTCTAGTCTGTAGCTCTGCGAATCATGGAAATGTTACCTTCTTTTATAGAGGGCCTTGGTAAGTATAGGCTGCAAAACTCATAACCAACCAGAAGAAAGACAGCACAGAAATATCCTCAAACGTGCTTTTACCTTGCAGTTTTACCTCAGTTTTCTTTCTGAAGGTCAGTGATTCTATAAGCCTATCCTTTCATTGAATATATTTACATATTGATTTCGGGTAGTTGTGAATACTAGAGGCCAAGAGGCCTATGGGTGAACAAATGTTATGTATTGGTTAGCGTGAGTTCGCAGAGTGTCGAGGAGGCGCCTGCATTGGAATCGAAACGGATCCATCAAAAAGCGAGCTATAAGGCGTCGATGAAGCTGATCGAGAGCCATGCGCAGGGAATGCGCAACTTGCTCGAGTGGATTTTCGGTGCAGGCGAGAAGTGGCTTCTCACGCTGCACGAAATCGGTGAATCTCTTGACGACGCCAAGCAGCTAGTCAAGGATCATATTCAGCTGGAAAGCAGATCAAAGGCATTCGCTTTGAATTTCTCAAGCTTGAACAATTCCGTCGTTGAAAAAGTCATGTTAGATAACAATAAGGCATCAGAAATGATCTTTGAACTCGTGGTAATCTTGTTTTCAAATCAGCATTGAGATTTCTATGAGTGTGTTCGTCGAGACACTCTTTCAGAACGTCTTTAACTAATCGACAATAATACAGTCACTCAGCTAGAGGATGCTGATAAAACTAATACAAACGACCTACAATAAGCCTGTGGTTCTGCAAGGAGGGCGTATGAGAGTAAGGAACGAGGAAGATTTCTCAAGGGAGTAATTGTTACGAAGTGAGCCAATAAAATGACTCGCAAATGTTTGGAGGAATGTAAAAGGCATGGAATGGTAGTAATTATTCATGCAACATTAATCAACCTTGTTGCAACGATAGATCTCTGAGCAACATGTGCTCATCGATGAGGAGCACATCGTGGACTTTTGGTCACTCTAGATTTGAGAAGAATTTCGATACTTGTTTATGTGTTCACTGGCATCTAGCACTATGTAGTGATTACCCGGAACATGCCCGTGGGTGCTATCCTGCTGGGCTGAAAATGCCATGCCCTCACCGCAGTGGCAGAAGTCAAGACGGTAGCAATTTTTGAAAACAATCATTTATTGTTTGTGTAGGTGAGCCCCATTATTCGTTTAGGCCAAAAGCCAGTGGATGGGGGATATAGGGAAGGGTGGAGAGGAGAAAATGGTTTCCATTTCCTCGTACTTTGCCTTTTCTGGCAAATTTTTCCCATTGGCACCAGACATGATGTCGAGAATAGAAATTGAATAGGAAACAAAAAGAAATTCACAAACTTTTCATCAATAGGAAATGCAAAGTTTCTTCTATAGAAGTTGACGAGTAATAATGAATATGAACGAGCCACACTGTTCAAGGAAGTGGCAGAGCAAGCGGACGATCTAACAGAGATGGCGAACCGCCTCATCGCTGAATTTCCTTCACATGCGATTACGCTCGAAAAGAATCGGCAGCAACTACATAACGTCACACACACATTTTGCTCACGTGTCCACAGGCAAAAACGTATCGCTACGCAATCGGTGCGATTCCATCAAATGCTCACCGAGGTTTATTGTTGTTTTAAGTTGCATATTGCTGCTTTATCAGTACTGCACTGTGTTGAAACTTATTTTTTTTGTTTTACTTCTAAAATCACCGTATTGACTATCTGTCCCATTGATGTTAGAGACTGGTGTATGAGGCGTTAGTAAAGCTTACAAATAAAATTTCTGATGTGATCGGGCATGTGGATTTTGAGGGGCAACGTCGACACCGTTGGCTGAATATATGCATATATGTACAACTTGCAGTGAAGGATAACTTCGACTCACAATCACTACCAAAAAAAGTCCAGTTAGAATTAGTTGGTGAAGCGCTAATTCGAAATCCAATTTGCATACAGTTTGCTATATTTTCTTGGATGGTCTATCTGACTTTTTTTTCTTCCAATTCAGTAGGGATCTTTGCTTCCTTCTCGAAATGTCAACGGAGGAGTTTACTGTTTAAGAGGAGTTCTTCATTTCTCCGAACTATTGAAGCCTTTCGTTTTCTTTCAGCCTGTAAAGCTGCGTTTCCCATTCGAGGAAATACGGCAATATTTTTTTTCATGAGTGTTCTCCTGAAAAATGATGTGTTCAACAAGACAGCGTTTGACTGGTTGATGTGGTTTGAATAAAGACCATATCGAGTGATATTTGTATACTTCATGGAATCACTTCAGTTCTGAGATCGTTCGGTTGTAAAGACCGTTAAAAATGCACAACTTTTTATCGATATTTTTCCACTAAATGTGAGAGGAAAGCACCGCTTTTGACAAGATTTAAAATTGCATTTTGCCACTTCTCAATGTAGCAACAAAAGCAACAGTTGCATGTACTCAAAAGATCGCATGGTTTCTTTCATATTTGAAAAGGACTGCTGACCAGCGCATTTCTAACCGATATTGCGAATTGCGTGATAAATACATCATCGGAAATTGCACATAGAACATGAATGCGTAGTGTGATAACAAGCAAGGAGTTTAAACGTGAGTAGAAGTTGAATTATCGATCATAGCTTTGAAGGATAACCCAAATGAAATTTGAGATGTAAGCATAAAGTTGTGATTGCCTAAGAAAAGCACATCTGTGAGAGCACGGACACCATAACTTGTTTAGTGTTAACATTGCATTGGTGACCATTCAAAATTTATAAAAAGGCTCATGCAAACTTTTTAATGGATACGAGCATCACCCTTGGGGCTGATTGTACAAGTCCCGTGTCCTTGGTACAATGTTACAATGGTACAAATGACACAACGTGACGAGAGCAACTAAGAGTGACAAGATTCGGCTTAATCGCTTCTTAAAAGTGATACATTTTTGTGTTATTTAAAGAAATCGTTCGACTTTGAACGGTAAATGAAACCAATGAGGGGCACCCCTACCTAAACATTGTCTATTAATTCTTGCATATTGCTCCTTCCTCACAAGTTTCTGTCTGTGGCGACAATAAACTAAAAAATAAATTTTATAGTTTTCGCATAAAACGGATAATTTGTTGGAATCGCTCTGTACCGAGGTGAAAGCAACGGATATGGCAAGTGCTGAAAAAGAGAAAGTTGAGGTGGAGAAGAAGGTCGACGAAATGGGTATGTCGCTTTGCCCGTCGAATACTGCTATACGTTACAAATAGTACAGGCGGAAGAAATTTTTTACTATGTTAGGGAAGTAAATTGATTGATAATTACATGCATGAAACTAGACATTTATGAAATTAAAATAGGAATTATTGGTAACAGGAAATGGCAATGACAGGCATTATATTCATCATATCAGGTGTAATGTAACACGAAACAAACGTTAAGCAGTGCTGATAGCGTTATATTCGCCGACTTTTTGCCACATCAAGACTGAATTGGGTGCATTCTATGGTGCATAATGCTTCGAGCGTAAGTTGAGGCAATTGTTTTTGAAGTCATCATAGATGCAGGATGAGTCGGCGGCCACCGCAAAAAGTTTGAAGAGTTCAGCTTCATATGTCTTCTTTAAATTTGGTCGAATTTAGAAAAAGTCTATCATGGGCTAATGGAGAGTGGTGTTTCCTTTATTGATGAGCTGTGCGTTAACGAATCGAACTGCTCTGGACGATCAGTTATACGTGATTATTCGGCTGGTATCGTCCATGTCAGGTAACTTTTGGCATTTCTGAACCGCTTAAACTGCTTTCAGCCTTTTGTCCTAGAGTATAGAGAGATAGAAATATCCTCGTGCAAATTACACAGCGAGTTTCTCATCAATATTCGTTTGTTCGCATTCTGATAATCAATTCTCACCACGAATTCTATTTAATAATAACGGATGTGTAAGAATAAATTACCTGAAAGAAAATGAAATAAATTAGCAATTTTTCAATATGTCACAGCGATTAGGCTCTAATGGGTGATCAGTGATATAGACTTTGAGAGTTTTATAGTGGTGAATGTTATTATATCGCATTTTACTAGCATGCTAAAATGCGTTAAAATTATATAGCACTGAAATTACTTTGTGTTATAATATTATGCAGAATAATTCCTTGTGGATGAGAATTATGCAGAATATTATGCAGAATTACTTTGTGCTGTAGAATAATTCCATAATTCCAAATTGCCGTGCGTATCGTGTTGCTCAAATTTATCAGCAAGTAATGTTACAGAGGTTGAAGGGGAGAAGACAAGAGGGGAGAGGGATCACATCTTTTTAAATATCAGTTTTACTGATGAAAGGAATAGTCGAAGTGTCTGGTAGAGGAACTTTTGCACGAAATGATGGTACAGCTTTCATGTCAATTCCGGAAAATGTGCATAGAAAATGTTGGTGTAACAAAACGTAGTTTTTTATTTATCGCTTGCTGTTTTAAATATCAGAAGAGTAGCGAAGCATCACAGATCTCTGAATGTAGTATGGATCGAATATGTCTGAGGTGAGAGCAGTGACAATTTATATGTTGCCTTTGTGTTCTTGGATTTTGGAGATGAGCAGGAGTGAATTGACCTTGAATGTAAGCGTAGTTATGTTGAAGGGAGCGCCTTGAGGAAGCTCGCGAAAGACGCCGTCGATGTCAAGACCTAGTGGACATGAGGAGGTTAAAGCTTCAGCAGCTACTGCAACTCTATACTTGTGAAAAGGATGGCGAACAGGTAGGCAAGTTTGATCTGCCGAAGTAATTTGCTTCACGACATCATCTCATCTTAAGTGAACCGTCTAAGGCAGTCTGTTCGGAAGTTTCTTTGAAAAAGGACATGAGGTTGTCAAAGAAGCGCTCTATCTTAACGACTTTCCGGAACAAACAGTTCATCTGACGTAGCCTGTAGCCTATCAAGTTTGTAATCTAGGCTGTCAAATGGATCGACGAGCTACGTGAAACGCTCGTCAACGAGTATGGCAGTGTTGAGTGCGGTGGTGAAGCGGTAAAGGCACTGCGCGCAGATCGCCTCAAAGTGGAGGAAACAGCACGGGTGAGCATCGGTATTATATAGCGACAATTTTAATGGATTCTTGTTGAAACCGTACTGAAGAAATTAAGGAAGAGAGATCGTCGAAATGGCAATTCTTTATAGCATGGAATCTTTTGCATTTCACAACTTGAAAAAAATCAACAGTCACAGATGCTCATGTGGCCTGGCCTCACTGTTAATGCAGCTTAACGTTTGCGACAGCCAATAATCAAGTACAATACTCTGTCGAACTGAGTGATGATTCTATTTTACAATATGAGTTCGATTTGCCTCACATAAATGGTGAATTGTGGACTTTTATTTCATTTCGGCCAGAGATTTTTTATTGTAGATTCTTTTCTCACAGATCAAATGAGCCTAGAATAAATATACGCAGAGGATCATCAATATTTACGTGCAAGTGGCGTGCAAATACGATCAATTTCTATTATTTGGCAAGATAATCTACGATTGCGCCCCTATTTTTCTGAAATATATTGTAACGCTCGTTTGGATTACGCAAAGAGTTGTAAGAAAATCCTGTGACACAGACCCTCAACTACTTTGATTATTGTCACTTTCAAGCGATGCATTTTTTCTTGTTAGTATCATAATGCCGACGTGACATTAGGAAACAGTTGAAAATATTACTGCTTGTTGCAAAAAGGTCACTGCGTAAACCTAAGTCTAAAGTCGATGTTTCATAATCACCGTCCACTTAAAATGCTTTTCATTTAGAGCACATACGAATATGGAAAGCAATTGTGTCAGGTGGCACTTGTTTTGAGGCGATCTTTGCGCATGGACGTAAAGCCGCAGCTATCGCTTAACCAACGACTCGAGTCGGCATGGGGCACACTCTGCCGAGCACTCACTGATAATGAAGCGAAGCTGAGCATCGCTGACGCGTTTTATGCAACCGTTAAAGAGGTGTCTGATTCTTTTGCAATATCATTATTCATGTTCGATTCACTAGATTTCTGGATTTCTCACAACGAAAAAATAGCTTAAACTGGTATGCTTCATATATGGACATGTTTGGGTGCTTTCTAACAAGACGTTTTTCTGTTACTTGAAATCGCGCTGTGGAACTTGTCAGCTGATTAAGAGAGCCAAGATATGGAGACTCGCTAGTGGTCGAAAGCATCAGAAGATCAGATATATTTTGCATGTTGTCTTGCTGGTAGCTGTTAAAATTACAGAGCAGTACCCATGACAATAGTTAGACCTAGCAAGAATTTTACAACTTTGACATATGTCTTTCTCAGGGGCTGGGCACACAAATAACGTTCGAATTCTTTCTTTACAAAGCTCAGTGAATTTCTTCAAAGTTTGGTTGCTGCAGAGCTCGGTGAAATTTTTTTTCTGCCTTCGACACAATCCTTCTGTAGGCAGTAATTCATAACTTTCACTACAGGTTAGCAGTCGACTTGACGATTTGTGCCTGAAGGTGAACGAGCATTTAATGGACAGCCGGCATAGCCACAGTTACAAGAGGCATTCGCTGAACTCTTTGAACACCGAAAGAAAATCACTGGCTAACGATACGCGCGAACTGAAGCATATCGCCGACATGCTTGTCGGACACAATGACAGCTACGGGTACTCACTGCTTCGAAACTTTTTTGCTGCTACACCCACACACCTTATTTCAACTATAGCTGATATTGGTGGAGTTTCGACGAGGAAATACCACAGAATAAGAACAGAATAAAAATGCGCGAGGATGCAGGAACGCTAGTTTTGAAGACAGAGGCACCAAAAATTTGACGCTGCATGAAAGTGGGAAAGCTCGTGTATTTTAAGGCTATTTTTGACTGCGCTGAGAGTAGGACCCAAGTAGCGGACAGTACGCGACTCTTACCACTGGAGCATATGCGACATTGGCAGCTTGGTAGGTCAGGGAAATGAACATTGCTTGTGGCACAAATGTCATTCCTCGAATGGAATATCGACACTTTCGACTAGTGCGTTTAATATTGCTTTGTTACAACTCTAATTTCCTAAAACCGTCCATTTCGAAGCAGAATCACGGCATGTTTCTTGTCGATGAAGTGAGCTGTCGTCTTTTAGAAATGCATTGCTTGGTGGGTTAACTCATAAGGTAATAGTGACTCAAATCAGTGCATAAGCAATCAAGTGCTTTCGAAAAATCGACAAGTTGATTTTAGAAGAAGCAACTAAACATATAAAACTCATCTTTCAACAGGTGTAAAAGATGAGCAGTAATAATTTGTGCCATTTCGCTAGCACAAGAGCGATTTGCCACCTGTAAGGGGGGGGGGGGCGATTGTCACAAACAAAGCATTATATCATACGCACATGTAGGGCAGGTTCTGGGCTATGTAAGCATCACTGTCTTCCCACTTTACTGCGATCCTAGGCAACAATGTAGATAGTTGGGCGCGATCTTTGGTCTGACAGTTGCACGTGACGTGACATTTAGTCAGCGCAGCCAATAGTCATCGTTACTGTTAATCTCCTATGCAGTCCAAATCCTCGCCAGCAAATTGGATGGATAAACTTGAAAGAGTTGCGCACTGTTGTTCGAGATGGCTGTGATTGCTAACTTATACTGTTTTTGACTGCGGGGCTTACTTCATGTTGAAACTCACAAAAGCATTCTGCTGCAGTTGCGGTTCTTCTGATTGAAGCTGCTGATGGCTCTTTTTAGAGGATAGCTCAATACCGGTGATGGATTGTTGAGCAGCTCGCCTCATTACTTCATTGATTTACGTAGTTTACACTGATTACATTAATTCATTACGCAATTTAAAGGAGTTCACTATGACACAAGATATGCCCCACCAAATTCATATCAAACATCACAGTTGCTATCATCATATGCGAAAAATATCGGGCACCTTTGTAATGCTGCAGTCACGATACTGTGAAGCGAGTTGATGAGCGCGTCAATTGCGTATAAGCTGTTATGCACTTCAGCAAATTTCTAGAAGCTATTCTTGTAGGATATATGAAGTGATATTGTTGAGGAACTAGACCGAACTCAGCGTCATTTCCTTCTAATCATTCTCTTTGGGTATTGGGTTAGCAATAATTTTTTTCTGACCTCGTATCGCAAACTCAATGTAAGATGTCATGATAACTGAAAGAGTCTGTCAGTGATATTTCTTTGTCGATAGTCATAAAATTCTTCCGTTTGTCTAGCACTTTTCAGTCTTTCCAAATTTCCTTCGCAATCATTAAAACATTGCAGTTGCTCGCCACAACTCGTAATTACTTTTCTTTACTCAGTAGCGGTCATTTCGCTTTATTCCTCAAAGGAGTAAAACATCGTTTTTTCATTGATGGCTTTTTCAGGATCAACCCTCAACCACATGACAGTAGGCGAAACGCAGTGGATGAAATTCGTTGTAAGCTGGCACAAGTTGAAGAGAAGCAGCGTAAACTGGAAAATTTATGGCTGAACAGTATTTGTTCGGCATCTTTACCTAACACGCTGTCAAGAGAGAAGAGTACATCGTCCCAGATAAAAGAAGGTGCCAATTCACTACGAAATCGCCGAGTGAGGATAGCGGTAAATACGGTGCATTTCGACTCGTCGGGAAGTGTCTCACCAAATGTATCACCCGACTCTGTGAACCTCGGTGACAGCGCAACCGAGTCGTCCTTATCAAAGTCGAGTCAGCAACGTCTGCAAAGCTAATCATCGAAAGTTGTGTGAGGTACTTTATAAGGTGTGAGCATGATGGCTTTCCGGCGAGAGTAACGAATCCTCTTGTTAGCATTGCTGTGCCGTTTGTTTCTTGCTGAGACAAGATTCCGCGCAATGAAATCACAGTGCTTGCTGGTTAAGATTCACTTCTTTTTAAAACATAGCTTCTTTCACAGTCGACGTCTCGTGCTGCTCCCACATGAAGAGTGCAATTCGAATTAAGCCTTACACATTTCTGTGTACGTCGCAATTGCTCCACAGGTGTCGCTTCATGCGAGAACTTTTTCCTCACGGTTGAATGTCGATAATGTGATGTGAAGTACCGTAGTAAAGGAACGCCTGGCGTGCCCAGTGTATTACATAATCGAATCTACGTTTTTAGCGCATTCGTAGTAACAGAAAAAAAGAAAAAAGAAAAAGGGAGCGTTAAATATTTTCTGTTTCGATGATAATAGAGTGTATATAGGTGTGTGCGCTCAAGATGGTAACTGTAGTTAGCCTGAGCATATCAGGTGTCCTCTAATGAGGGCAGTTTCCGGAATTGGAACAGGCTAAGTAACAGGTAGAAAACAGGTGAAACATTTCGCATTGATCAGGATGTTTTAGTGAAACTGTTTAGTTCACTATTTCGCCTTGGTGGAATATTACGTGTAACCGTACTTGTTCTTGCAATCACTCACATTCCTCGACGCTGATTTATTTATTTTTGATGAGAGAATAATATTTGATGAAAGAATTAGCAATTATGATGCTCGATTTGTGACAAAAATGTGATAAATATAACGCTGATTGTGCAATGCAAGAGCTTTTAATGTGCACTTCAACTGTCGCACCAATGTCATCATACAAGTTGGACCGCTTAGCGCGGTTCTTTTTTGTGCTATAACATAAAGCCGGAATCATATTTTAGATAATGGTTGACCTACTTTTTTAGAGAGGCCCAATCGAGGGTGTGATAAATTGTGTTTTCACTGTATTCTTTCACCTCTCTCAAAGTGGCATGTGTGAAATGTGTGAGATTTCGATGTGTTTAGGTCTTAGAAAGTTAGTAACTTTGAAATTTTCCCGCCTGGAATACACAGGAACAGGTGAGATGCAAATGTGCGAAGTTGCTGTCGCAATCGAATACGTTAGTGCTTCCCATCGAACCTCAAGTTGCTAGCACTTCATGAAACCTATCGTCATTTTGTGGTGCGCACAATTGCGATGGACGTCACGAAATATTCATCGGCTTCTGTTACAGTAGTCTATCATTGTGACTATCGCGGATTGAACCGAAGCGATGAAAACTTTAATATTCCGTAGAATGAAAGGTGTTTCACCGCCCATAGCAACTTCACGGCCAAGTTATCACGTATATTTCCTTGCGGTTGCCTTCCTTATCCCTTTTTCAAATGCTTGATAGTAGGCGCCTTTTCCTATCCAGTGGGTTTTAGCTATATTCCTTGGGAATGTTAATTTTGGGGCTTTCACATCTGGGTTATCCTAGCAACAAACTGTCGCTCGATTGAAATACGGTACGACGTCGAAACGGAGCAAATTTCATTAAGTATTCACATTTATCGTTGTAAACAATGCAAAAAACAAAGAGCAAATGTCACATTTGCTTTAGGTCTCCAAGATAATTTAACTAAAACTGGTTAGAGGTTCATCTACGGTTCTTCTACCGTTTTGCCTATGAATGCTCGTATTACTTTACTTTTCCTGTAGTGTGCTAAAGGTGTTTTCCATTTGAATTGTTGAATATAAGTTATTAAGCCAAGTTCAGTTATTAATCACAATTAGGAATTTCTACATAGTGCAAAAACTATCTCAGTATATTGTGGTGTTAAGCATAGATTTTAGGGGTTCTGCATATTAAGTGATAGTTGAAAACGTTCAGTGCTGTCTTCTGCGCTTCAATCGTTAATCGAATTTATGAAAAGATGTCGCTAGACCTTGAAGCCTCTCGAAAATAATGAGAATCAAAAGCATACTCGACATCAACCAATCATTGCTGATCTCATCGTCGTAAGGACCCACGGCGGAAAAACTGCGTTTGATAATCTCTGTGTCGATCAATAAACCTGTCCGTTCCATCTACATTCTTTTTCTCCCATCTTCGTACGCAGCGATTTTCTGAAAATGACGAACAAAACGTTTCGTTATGTGAAGAACTGCTGCTTTAAAAACCCTTATTTAAGGCTGGTTCTTAACAGCCGACTTCCGTCAGAAATGCCTGCAAGTGTCGCAAACGTTAGTACTACCTTGATAATATATTGTTTTGTTGCGCAAAGTCTCATGCAATTCCTTTATCTCTTCTTCACCCTCTGAACCTATGCTCGAATCAAAAGAATTATCGAGGCAGGAGGAAGTTCTCTCTGAATTTCGCATGTCATCGAATGTTGACATTATTAATAAAGCATCTAAATATGTTTTAGGTGCCTCAATTCCCATCACATTTTGCCTGATTTCGACCTTCGATTGCGTATAGTACTAACCTCGCAAGCAGTTAAATAAGTCACGATATTTTTTTAGTGAACATTCAAAAAAGCGGATTTTGTGTTATGTTCATGCAAATGCAATGCGCAACGTAAGATCAACTCACTCTGAGTTGGCAATGACACTCAAAATATGTTCGAATGTTGGCCGTCACCTGTCTATGTAGCGGTTTACAATTTCAGCCATCTAAGGGTTGTTGGTTTTCAAGTCGAATTGCAGTGATATAGTGATCAGCTGTACTAACGTTGCCTTGTAGTTGTCAATTGCACTAATGCTACATCTGTTGGCACTGAGGTCAAGAGTGATGCATCTGGGGGCAAGTAGCACGAAAATAAACGCCACGAAAGTGACGCGAGAACGCTAGTGGCTTTTTGTAACGACGTAAAAAACAATGAAACAATTTATTTGTTGAAAGTTTATCACTACAAGAGAAACAGAACTTAGGATCGCTAGCTTTAGATAAACGCGTCGGGAAGCGTTGTGAGCGACTGTTTGGTAATCAGTGGAATATAGTGCGAAACCTATTGGCCTCTAGTGCTGGAAACAAGGATGGTGAAACCAGTAGAACTCAGCAGTAATGTTTGAAGGTGATTTAAAAATTTGGCAGAGAACTTTAGTGTTCGATGTGAGTGACCATTTGCAGAGGTGTAATAAAAGATTATGTGCATCATGATAACATAAGGTTCCATCTTGTCAAGCCAACGAAATATGGCTCAGATCTCGCTGTAGCGGCACATCTTTTTCCTCGTTCAGTTCCAGCTTTATTTATCTTTCAATGCAGGATAACTTCCGGCTGTTCCATCTGCTGCTATTCTTTTATTAGCAAATGGGAAAGATTTGTTGAATAGGGAAGAACTATTGATAGTTCTTGATTAAACGATACCGCCGAGAAAAACCATCGACTGTTTCCTCATCTTTACTCATTCAGAAATTCGGCTGAGAATCTTTAACATAGATATTTTTGAGTTCTAGAATTTATTCCTCCAGCAAAGAAGTCACGATGAGTTCGGGTGTGCATTTCTGTAATAATATCTCCAAGCATAAACAAATGAACTGTACGAGTTTCTTCTATGGGTATTTGCAAAATTTCAAAGACTCAAATGTGGTTCAGCACCATCGCTTGTAAAACCATCGTTCGCACTAGGGGAACAGTGGTGATGACTTGCTGAACAAACGATGAATCATTGTTTGTTCAGTAATTTGGTGGTTTCATCTCCCAGAGTGCGATTCTCTGCAGCTAAAAATTGAATGACATTAGCACTCAGCAAAATTTTCTCATATGGGCGATGAGGTTTGCAATGATTTATTCCGCGCTTTACGTTTATCTCATCCTCTATTTTTTTAACACGTCAGTGCTTGTTAGCGAAACAGTAGGTGCCGTAAACAGGGTGTTTCAAAAGGGTTTTATTGCTATATCAGTATCGTTGCGGCTACAACTCGGATTCGAGCTGAGCTTTTATTGATCATATTCTCGTCAAATGGAGGAATCCTGAGCGCATTTAAGCAGGCTCAGGTTTGCTTGCTTTATCCTGACATATGCATAGTTTTTTCTTTTAAGTCGATATTCTCATTCGTTCATAGAAACGGATCGCCGTGGTTTGCGACGAAGAACGGAATGGTCAGTTTCTGAGTTACGTGTTCATCAATGACTATTGCATGGGATTTTGAGCAAAAATAAAACTTATGTATGCTTTTTTCGCATATTTATTTTGAATTCTTTAACAACTTGCACTTCATAAAGAGTATTAGTTGTTAAGCGATATGATTTTCCGCTATATGCTCTCATCGTGAATAAAGAATCACAGCCAACTCATACTATATTGAGATACGTTTTGCAAACGTTTCAACTGCTTACTCGCACATTTTCTTGCATCCTAGTAGTTGAAGCTGATTTTGTGGTGTTTCCTTCCATATATGCAACTTGTGTTTAGCTGCATAGGCGTTTATAAGGCGACGATAACTTTCTTATGTGTCGTTTAAGCGTTAATGTCATTTCAGGCAGGTGATGTTTTTGAACTGTGGCTGTTTATTATGAGTGTCTCAGTTTCACTCTCTATATGCGTATCATTCTGTCCATCACCGATTGCTCAAAATAATTAAATCGACTAACGATTATATAACAACTGAGATCAACGATCGTCGAAATATGGATTTTGATTCATTGTTGTCGGAGGTGTTTTTTTTCTGTGTTGGATGCATTACTGAGTTATTATTTTTAATCACTCTACTCTTTTATGTCTATAAAATTACAACGAATGGAAACCAAGGGACAATTGCGCATTATATTTTATGGTTCTCAGCTAATAATAATAGGAAATGTTTTATGATAGATAATTATGATTTTAGTGCACTATACAGCAATTTTTTCAAAATCCTTGATGAATTTCTGTGTTGATAAATGTTTGTACAAATATCCGCTCGATGGGAAATATTGATCAACGGATAGTCCTCTGGAAATCAACAATAAAATTTGTACAACTATCACCTTGTAATTCATAATTACACGCGTGAAATGTCAAATATGAATTTTTTCAACGATTAAAATATATTTAGTTAGCGATCGTCAAACTAGCCGTCTTCAGATCACAAGTTTTCGTTTAGAGGAGAATGAAACGTGGCCAAAAACTGTGAAGATGCTTCAGATGCCGTAGATTTGCATCAGATAGATAGGGTGTTATACTGAGACACTTGGAAGACAATAGCAACATGAGCTATATAGCACTGCAGGTGGGAGAATTCGGTCCATATCAAATTGCACTATTCTTCCTTATATGCTTGCCAGCAAGTCTACCGTCAGCATTTTCTGCTTTCAACCAACCGTTCGTCGTGGGACAGCCGGAACACAGTTGCAAGCTTCCGTATGGCCGCAACGATCTTGCACCTATTCGGGATATTGCAACACAGGTGACTTAAATGCTATTTTTATTCTACTGTGTAAACGAACACTTTTATCGCAAACTCCAACCTCGTGGTAGAAAATATTTTGGGTTTGTGCAAATTTGGATGTGGAATTGAATTAACTTTCAACTGTAAGACCAATATGTTAAACTTTTGGCTCATTATTGATAACGAAACTGATGAATGTTATATATTTGGTGACAAAAAGGGTCTCATGGGTGAAATGTTTCAATAACGTCATCTAATTCAAGCGACGAAATTTGTATGAATGCTATGACATTCTGAGTAGCGAATTCGAAAGTAATTTTCGAAACGCTTTTGATTAGTCGGCGACCATCTTTTGTTGTAGATCACAGGCTACAGGAAACAGTCCCTCAATCCCCCATTATGAGGTCATGGACTTTAATAGCATGTTCCACCTTGATCCGCTACTCATCTTATGTGACGAAATGACTCTTTCGATTTTCCAGGTAGAAGTGTAAATTGCTAATACTTCTTCGGATAGAAAGCGTCCACCATCAACTTGAGGACTGAATGTTTATTTAGATCTATGTGCTATGTATGAACTTAGCAGTTCTAGCTAGTTCGTCAAATGTTTTTAATGTTGCTGTTTTAAGCTGTATCCGGAATGGGAAAAATTCAGACCCATCAATGAAGGGGCCATATTTTGTGGAATTGCATAGCCTCATAAGTGCATGTTGTTAGCTACGTGATTCAGTCGTGGAATATATTGAATGGGCGATACGATCCTTTACTCACGTCTCCTCGAATGCTTTCATTCTTTTTCAAAAATTTCTTGGCTCGAATTGTTCTTTTCTCTGAGCTATCAATAATATAAATTCTCTACGGCACTTGTCTCTGCATATAAAAAATGCGTCGTTCGGATCTCTTCCATGAACTTGTGGAATTTTCTGTGCAAAAGTTTATCGCATTATTGACAGTGCAAAACTGGGAAATGAAGCGATGTTAAATGAGAAATATTTTTCCACTGCAGGATGATCTAAGCTGTCGGCAGTACAATCAGACAGAGGTGGATCTTCTTAAAGGCCTCAGTGCAAGGGAATTCGAATCTGCGAAAAAAAATCTCACACTCATTCCATGTCAAATGGGATGGGAATACGACAATACAACTTATATTGATTCGCTCGTCACTGAGGTTATGTGGCCTTTGCATGCACATTTTTAGTGCAAAAAATTCCTATGTTTTGAAATCTTTTGTCTTCTCTAATCTTCTTCATACTTTTCATCATCGTATTTCTTTCCTCCCATCAAAGAGGATTGTTTCGGTTTAATAGATTTTTAAGTGATGCGGACAGGGGCTTGACGGGAGTGAGGAGACGGAATGAGGGAGGTATTTTCGCATAAAGAAATATCATAGTGTTTCGAGGAGAGGAGAGGAGAGGAAAGGGAATGGAGAAAGAGAAGAGGGAATGCCTCGTTAAAAGAGCAGTGGACATACTATCCTCACTTGTGAGATCCTTTTGCGATTAATTTGAACAGGAAAAACACTATTCATTACGAAAATACCAAAATACCAAAATCTACCATCTAGCGTTAACCATTAGAGGCAATTTGGTCATCACATCGAACATTCATGTTTGTGTTCTTTTCCAAGGCCTGCCTTGACACAGATCTTCGTTGAATCTTATAGCATAATGTAGAGGAATTTGCATTTTTTAAAATCGTCGTTTAATTGCTAAATTTCCTTTAGGACGTTCTGAAGCCTTTTTTTTGAACCAAAACGCACCTCATAATTAGACAGATCTTGAGGTTCAACTCAAAGTGTCTTTCTTATGCATAAGATAACGCTGAAAATTTTCCATCCACAATAGTGTTGCATCCCAGCATAAAGTCCAACATCATGGCGCATCGCAATTCAGTGCTCAAACTAACCCTGGAGAACTCAGCACTGCTGTCCAACAAAGCTAACAAGTGCCAGGATGGGAATTCAAAGGCGAAGGCAGCACTATATCCGATTTTAGCGTGGAGGAATGGAAGTAGGTGAAGAGAAAAGGGGTCTTTTGATAGAAGAAGCGATGAAATCCATGGCGAGCAACCCTCTCTGAGACCATAAGTCATCACAGGCAAGTGCCGATCTTCTAACGACAAATCTTAATAATCAAATTTCAACACCCAGCGATTGGTCGCCAAGCACTGTTGTCATTCTTCGCTATCCTGAGCACGTCAGTTAGAGTGTTTGACCATTCTGGATCCATAAGTGGCCTTTGCAAGGGTGTGGACTGGAGGAAGGGGAGCTAGTGGGCTTTGAACTGTGAAGAAAACGATGCAATAAATGACATTTACCTCAAATTTTTGATTGTGCATTATTCCTAAAGGCAAAATGACAAGATTGGGATATCCTAATGAACAATCTTTTGGTTGTTTCATAAGCCCAAAACACATTCCATACAGGCTAATTTTTAGCATGCGTGAAAATGTCTATAGAATTGGACATCCGAATTGCGTGTGGAAGAGTAAGCACACATCGAACGTACTTTATGGCTATCGGGAATGGAAATTTCTACGGGCACGGAAGTAGTCAGCAGAGCAGTTTGTGTTCTAAAATCATAGAGGAAGACATAACAATTGGAGATGATTTCAGTTCGACCTTGTGTGTGATAATAAGCGTTGGGTTGATGTGACTAGTACCGCCTTCTATATTGGTAGTTTCATTGGTAATATTCTATTCGGATATATTGCAGACAAGTAAGATTTTTATTCACCTTTGTCCCAGCTTTTTCCTTTGGATATAACTGCGAGAAGTAAAAAAACTGTGAACGGATTTTCGATCGGTGAGGAAAGTGATTGTCGTTTTGAGTTGTGTTAAGTAGAGAGATTAACATATTTCTTGGACAGATATATTCGTAAAACATAAAAATCATCATATTTTATCAGTTATGAGTTGCTTCATCCACTATATTTCACCTTAGAATTAAATTCTTTCATATAATTAATTATTTCATCGCATAGGTGCCATCATTTAAACGGAAATAATATTTTAAGGTTTGGACGACGTATTTCATTCTTTACCATTCTAATTACTCTTGTTCTCTTCGGAACGATGAATGCACTTGCTGGTGATGTTCTGTCGTTTACTTTTATGCGATTCCTCACCGGATTGCCATTTCCGGCACTCTTCCAAATACCTTTTATCGTCAGTAAGTTGGAAGATTGTTCAATTTGAGAAAGAAGACAATAATGTTTATAGCTTGTCGAATTTGACCGCAGAAAGGACCCTATAAAGGGAAATCAAACGTTATATCATACCCTGTATAAATTTGAAGATGTTGTGTTGAGTAGGAAACGTAATATTTCTTTCTTCGAAAGTCTGTCATAAATGGCTTCTTCTTTTTTGGTGGGCCATTCAGGTAGATGAGAGATCCTCAGCGAAATGGATTGGAGATCGAGTCTTGCACGCCTCTTGGCGGCTTTATGACAAGAGGACGACCATTTCCCTCCTCTCCTTCTTCTTCCTCCCCTCTTCCCTAAGCACCCATCTCTTTCCTATCTCAGCTTTTTTCTATTGAACGTAGAATGTCATTCTCCACAGTGCTGCATCAGTACTCCACCTTGAAGACCCATCCAGAATATGAAATAGCGGAACTCGTTTAGGCATAGCTTCCGTAAGTGAAGTAAAACTGCTGTCCTTTCGCGTCGTTCGTGTTTCGAATTGTCTTAAGCAGTCGGGATCTTGAAACTGAATTGTAGTAATAAACAAAGTAATAAATATCTTTCTTGACGTTACTAAACCCACCTTCAACTCCTAAAAAACTACTGCATTGTACAAACAATTTTAGTAGTTTTCTTTCAGAGTTTTTCCAGTCTTTGAGTCTTCCCAGACTGAATGCTTGAAACATGCATGAGTTGCATACTTCTAAGAAATCATTTCCTCAGCAAAGTTGTCTCATTCTTTCTTGTTTGGTTGGATCCGTTGAACCGAAACACTCTTGAAGTCTAACTGTCACATTGCTTCATTTAAACTGATAAAACTCATTTGAATAATCGCTTATTTAAAAGCATACAGATGCTCATAAATCGTTATATACTAGTAGTGCTCAAATGTATGCAATATGGCAGTTGCGAGCAGCCACCCAAGTGAAGTTGCCATTATTTTCACCCGTCGATAACCTCAGGTATGGAATTCATGGGCGAATCGGGTCGAATATTCTCCGGAATAATGATCGACGTTTTCTTCGGTGCCGCTATGGCACTACTCGGTGTTTTAGCGATGATGATACGTAGATGGCGCCAGTTGACGTTCTTTTGCAATGCGCCTTTCGTTATCCTTTTCACCTATTATTTGTATGTTTTCCACAGTATTCCGAGTATATATGGGATGTCAGCAGTATTGGTCATCAAAATCTTCAGTTTATATCCACAACTACCAAATTGCTTCAAATAATATCCCATAATGTGCAGTTGCCATGATTGGTTGTGAATGTCACTCATTTTCTTGAGTAAAACAGCTCCAATTATGTATTCACTTCTCTTATCACTTTCATTGGCTACACACACGTTCGTTTCTAAATCTCCATATAGTCGCAGTCTAAATGGCCCCTCCTCAGAAATGCATCTACTTTGACAAGTTGCCGGCAATACAAATCTTAAGACAGCATATTCACATGATTTACGAAGCGATCGCTGCGAGATGCCATTTGCGAAATTTCCTCTACCTATTAAAGTTTACTGCTGTGGAGTCCTTTGATATTATTGCTTCTTAGTTCATACAAAAATGCGGAAAATTAATCATTTTAATGAGAAGATTCTTTCTGTTCTAGTGGCAGAATTCATTTCCGAATCTGATAAGGTATACTCCGTTGGTACGCCTATTTGCTATTAATCGTTTTGCCCTTCACTTCCATTAAATCTGACACTGTAATTTTAGTCTCAGCTGTCGAAACGATATATCTTATTAGTGCTTGCAGCTTCTTGCCCGAGTCTCCACGTTGGTTGGTTTCGGTGGGGAAGTTTGCTGAAGCAAAGGAAATCATTACACGGATAGCGAAGGTGAACGGAAAGAATGATGTTGACATCGACGAACTAATGTTCCGAGTTCGTCTTTTTCGAAGTTTCTATGCAGTGACCACCTAACGGCTTTGTTTCCTCCATAGAACTGCAAGTAGGGTACTTGAAAAGGACGAAAAATTGAAACTATTATGGGGCCATTATGTTGCCTGCTGCTCGTAGACAAGTCGACTCTGACATGACTGGACATTATTATTCGTTGAACCAAGAAGCCCTAGGAGATGAAATTTGCTGTTTTCATGCTTCTTACCGTCCATTCTTCCAAATATTCGTTTGCTTTTAAGACTGAGATGCCGTAATTTGGGAAAAAGCGATGATAGAAGAGGAAAGTTGCGAAGTTCGCCAGCTGTGTCTGGAAGAATCTGGCAATCTGCCACCTTCTCGAACAAAGTTTATTTCAATACGCCAATGTTTTAGCTCATAAATCGTTCATTCTGTTCATTAAGCGTTAAGTGGCGGATAGTATCGGAGGGAATGAAACGATCTTCGCTTTTCTATTCCGCTTCGGCGACAAGTCAATTTCAACGTATAATGAAATTTGTAGGATAATGCGTTCATCCTCTAATAGATGTGATCATTAATGCAACTCTTCTAAGAGATTCATCTATACGTAACGGCTAATGCAAAATAAGTGCACCTTGCTATGCAAAGAATTATTTTTGAAGTTGATAGATTAATATGAGAGACGCTCTATGAAATCGGTCTATCTACAGATTTTCGATGTTCCCAGAGCTGCAACGCTAAAAATCTATAAAATTCTTATGAAATACGCGCAAGAAAATTTCTCTTAGTTGTACACAAAAGAGCGAACGAGCTTGTTCCTCAGGCGCCTGAGTTGCAGGAAAAGGTGAAAAGACCCAGCAACGCCCATTCCCTAGCGCTCTACCAAATGATTCATCGTTGCCCAGGAGAAGTGGGCAATTTCGGGATATCGCACATGCGTTTCGAAAGATCCATCCACATTGCTCAACCCCAACTTGAACTAACTAGGGAAGCGGACTCACGTCATAAACGTCTTTAACATTTTTTTTCTTGCTGTTTTTCGTTGACTTTGATAGATCTTTAATGTAAGTGATATTAAATATCCAACAATACTCGGCAGAGTGTTGGAGAATGCAAGAATGTCTTTTGTTGTCAAAGTTTTTTCTTTGCCTGAGATTATCGTCTTTGAATCTCTCAACTTCTCAAACTTTTTTTTTGCTGAGTTTGTGAACGCCAACTGGTGAACAGTTTGTGAATAAAGGGTGCAGCGGTTTCCTTCATCACATCTTCCAATGAGTATAAATTTTCAATAAATTTAGCACATTAAACGATTTCGGCACAATTTTGCAAGAAAAATAATATCGTCGACTTGGTGAGTGTTATTTGTGGTT
This sequence comes from Toxascaris leonina, assembly GCA_022844705.1. Taxonomy (NCBI): domain Eukaryota; kingdom Metazoa; phylum Nematoda; class Chromadorea; order Rhabditida; family Ascarididae; genus Toxascaris; species Toxascaris leonina. The sequence continues at coordinate 99,156 of JAARMF010000026.1, read as the reverse complement.
TGTTGCTTTCGTTGTTCTTCACCAGCAGTTGTTATGCCCTTTTTAGTCATATGCATGAGAAGATTTTATAGTATTCAAATTGCAGTTGCGCAATAATCGACGTAATTCTGCCTCAGATATAAATCGGCATAATATCCAGGATCTCTTCAAAACACCAAATTTACGAATGAAAACTCTCTTGGTCACTTATATTTGGTAAGTGCTAAACGAGAAGTCTTATGACGTCATGCATATGTTGACTAAAATTTTCTCCTCTTCACTGTACCGCTTTCGGAGAGGCAAGAGTCTGGGGGGTGGGAGCTATGCGCGTAGCCTTTGATTCGAGATGCGAATGTTACTGCACCTGAACAACGAAAGATTGCCGAATAAATTACAGTTTCAAGTGACAAGTGTCTAGAATTTGGAATGAGTTAGTTCGAAAGTGAATCATTTGTAATTTATCTGCTAAGTCTCGCGTGCTTTCTCATTGAAACTTGTGAATATAGCTTTGTTGTTTTTCCTATTGTTTACATAAGCGGTTTATCGCTCATTCTTGAAAATAAGAAAAAATGTGCATAGCGGTTATATCGGTTATGAAATTACTTTCAGCGTAATACACGATCTTCTTATACGCAGAATGTGGCTGATTGTACATTTTTATAGATGTATATATCCAAGTAATTTGTTTGCATCCCTTCAGGTGAAACATAACATACATAAGAGTAAATACAGCATTAGAATTAACTGTAAGGGTACAAGTACGCATGTGAATGTGCCAAAAATCTAATTTTGGACACGAGTTTCTGAAATTGTCTTTGAAAATTTAGCTTCTGAGTACCGTAATGTCCATGGCGAATTTTTTGCAGCATTCGTAGTATGCCGATAGTAATGCATACTAGGTATGACGTTATTTTACCAAATTATCGCATCAGGTACTTCCCCTCTTATAAGCTATCACGTTGTAAATAAGCCGCTCGTTTTTATAGGTTTATAAATGCGATAGTTTACAATGGGTTAACGTTCAATATCTCTAATTTACCAGTTAACGACTATGTCTCGTTCATAATAAATGGTGTCGTCGAATTACCGGCATATTTTCTCGCTTGGCCATTGCTTGGCTTTATAGGCAGGCGATGGACTCTTGCCTCTTCTATGCTACTAGCTGGACTCGCTTGTGTTTCCACCATGTTCGCTCCATCTGCAGCAGGTAAGAAATTTCCCGCATAAAAAGCTCTTCTAAATATTTCCGCAGGAGGATTTCAGTTTTGAGGCGCTATCAAACAAATGAGTGCATCTACTGCTTGAGTGCACTCAGAAATTCTCTCAGAAAAGTGATATATCGTGTACATGAGCATATGTACGTACTGTATGAAGTTATCAGAAGTGCCCGATTGATTTGGAGCTTATTTGAAGAAATCTCTGCAGATTAAGTGTCCAGAAGTTTCCGCCCATTTGCTATCTGTTTATTCTTTGATTGTGGTGTTATTGCTTTGTCAGTTCTATGGAATGATTAGATTTCGGATTGAGTTTTGCTTTCACACCCCAATCCAATAATGAAGAAATAACCAGCTAGCATTTTGTAGCGTTTCAAATGACCAGTTTTTGGATGGAATAAAGGAGCAATAGAGATTTGCGGAATTGCGGGATTGATTCAAAAATTCAAAAATTCATTTCAGCAATGAGCTGCCGACAAGAATTCTCCATTTTTATGCTCGAACTGTTAGAGACTATGTATGAAAGAAATGCCCTAAGGAGTTAGATTATCTCTGAAATTTTCAGGAGCAATTTGAACCTGATACGTCTGCCTGGTTTTAGGCTCTCTTTCATGAGTGGCTGAATCTAAAACAACGCATGCGAAAGTCACATTTATTTTCGTATGAGTTTCAAAATGCATTTACTTTTATTTGGAAGCAACTCTTAATTATAGAGCAGCCATGGATAATTGCCGGACTGGCTTATCTGGGTAAGTTCGGCATCGCGGGAAGTTTCGCTGTGATTTATATCTTTGCCGGTGAACTCTATCCGACTGTCGTGCGCGCTATTGGTATGGGAATGAGTTCAATGGTTGCTGGCTCAGGTCTCATTTTGGGTCCTCACCTCGTTCGACTGGTCAGCTCCGATTTCATTTACGAGCAGTCGTTCTAAAAACTTTTCAGAACGCCCATTAGCAGAGTAGTAGGCGCATCTGGGATGATCATGGACGAGTTTGATACTGTGAATGGCATCGAGTCTCCCCCTTTCTTTAAGAAAAGATCGCGCTTTTGCTATAGAATTTCTCCAGTGTTTCATCCGAGATGCCGACGCATATCAGGATAGCCCCTCCTTCTAGAGTCTATCGTTGCTTGGTAATATAGTAAGAAGCTTGAGAGGGAGAGGCCAATTTTGTGATGATGGCCAACTCGTTCATTTGAAGAATGACGTTACTGCGCAGTTTGTGGCACTGATAAAGCTGCAGCTATAACTGAGCCAAGGTGGAGCACAAACACTTCTCTACGAGCAATTTTTACTTCATATTAGAGGAAATTGCAACGAAATACACCCACATTCTGCATTAAATTCGTGGAATTTATTTTCAGTGGTGAGTTTTTTGTGTAATCGAGCTACTCTGAAACAAAAACGGAATGAAAAAATATGATGGCACGAACAAGTGCATAAAATATTCAGTGGAATGTTGATCGTCGCTATAAACCAAAACTTTTGCGAACTTTCAATAGCCAATGAAGCGAGCTAATGAAATTCGCATGCATGACAAAGTCTTCAAAGTTCCTGCTTGCTCCTAACAAATTAAGCTGTGTTACGCGGTGTTCAAAACCATATTTTGTCCACTGTGAGAGTGCAGCAGTCTTTTCTGGAGAGGTAATTGACAGCAACACAATGACAATGCTGAGAACTTTGAATAAACAAAATCTTGAAATGAAAGAGCGTTTTACACGAAGTTATGCTAAGAACGTGAGTAGCATAAAAAAGAATCTCTTAACTAAATAACCACTCAACGCTTCCTTCAGTAGATGAAATTTTATCTGGAATAGAATGGAACAGAAAAGCTACCTCTGTAACTACCTTCAGTGAAGAAATAGTGGAACTTCATTCGCCTATTGAAGTTTTTTTGTTCAGCTGAAGCTCATGCACATGCATTGCAGGGTGATTCAATCCGAATTTTGCCACTTATGATAATGGGTACAATGTCTGTGTCGGCGGGTGTCGCTTCATTTTTCCTACCTGAAACGCTCGGCGCTCCTTTACCACAAACACTCGAGGAAGCAGAACTGTTTGGAAAGGGAACGAAATGCGCATGTTGGCACGGCGAGTATTCGTTTTGCTTTCTTGGCTAGTGTATTTATTGACTAATTTGTTTTGAGCTTACTCGCACACGAACCTCGGTGGAGATTTATTCAAGCATTCTCGATAACAACTTCAAAGCTTATCCTGCCAGTACTGTATTTGAAAAAATATTGGACGACAAGCATTATCTTCTCAGTATAACACAACACTTTGTTGAAGATGTTAATGGAACTTGACATAGATGACTCTGATATCTGACAACACGCTCAGGAGGCAATTCACATAGATATGCAGGAATTTCTGAGATAGGAAGAGACCGAACCGCTTAAAATACTGTGTGGTGAATGAAATATCGACTTCTGTAGCACGAATTTACTCATTAACGGAAGTTTCAGGAAATGCCAACGAACGGGAAGAGACATCTCATCAACGCAATTATCCTAGAAGCTTCGATGGCGAAGAGTGCAGCGGGCTAATGTGCAGTATTATTGATGCTAATGGCGCTAAGAGTGCGCAAACAATTCCGGTGGATTTATGATTCCAGGCGAGGTATCAACGTCTCCTTTGTCTGGTGCTCTGGAAGGCGATCGTCGAGTGGGGCTGTCCACTCATCTTTAGAGCTGCCTTAATATGGCTTAGAAAAATTACTACACGAAGTCGATTAAATTCGCCAATAGTAGCGGTCATTTTTAAATGGTCAGTTAAACGGTCATTTCCACTTCGATATAGAAGTAAATTTGAACAGAAGTGAGTCAACCTATGAGATTTGTAGCTGAGCAAAACAAGTCCAATAATGTTGTGACTTTTGATTGCAAATATGCTAGCAACAATACAGAGAGGAAAAATGGGCAGAGAATAGAGCAGATGCAATCAGACACATAAGACCTCATTCCGCGATCGAAGAACACCGTCATGATGATAGATTTGAGTGTTTTCTCTTTGCCAAATATATGAACATTGCGGTGTCTTGCTGCATATCGCTATGCATCTTTCAAGTTTGTTTATTGAGGTAATTTCCTCTAATACTACAATATTTTTTAGCGATCTTTGCCTTTATAATTTTAGTGGTGCATGCAAGAAGAATTTATTCATCTCGAGAGAATTCCTTCAGTTTTGACGGAGTGTTGAAGAAATAGGGTAAAATTCTAGAAGAACGATTATGTGATGGCTGGAAATTTAGCGGTCCTCAGCACTCTGAAACCTATCTAAAACGTGAATCACTACGTACTAACAAATCGTTTCTAAATAAATAGTAACCTCACACAATATACACTGAATGTGAGCAGTCGTGCTGAGGAGAAGGGAGGAGGGTGGGGTGGATGACCTTTATTAAACACCTCTTGCTTGCGTTATCATCTGTATTTCTGATCATCTATACAGATAAATTGATCAGTCGTTCGTGTTAGATGACATCGACGATGCAGTATTCCGCTTCGACTAAATCTCTGCGATGGAACAAAGGATTACGAAAATTATACTTGGCTGACTGAAGAAATTTCTTCGCCTCTTATATACCACAGAGGTCTCGAGCTCAAAGAGGAAGGAAGCGCTTTTTCGCATAGCATCGGATGCGAATTGGTGAATCGCGTTTAGTTTCTCGAATGTTTCCAGCCAGCGAGAAGAGATGCTATTCATTATTCAATGAACGCCGGAGGATACGAGGCCGAATCATTAGCTGTACTCATTAGCGCAATAAAATCTTGTCGAGAGCACTGCTTCGAACGTAATTGGACTATAGCGCATAGTCTTCTTTGAAATTTATGCATTCAACTTTTCGTGTCTATCAGATTTTTGTTATGCGATTGTGAGGAATACCTCATTCAATAAACAACTTTACCTGCATCAACAAATTTGCAGACTGCGAATAGAGGTGCGTGTGTGTGTGGGAGGGAGGCGGCAGGGAGAGAGGGAGATGAGAGGGAAAAGGAGAGGAATTGTGATGGAGAAAGGAAGGGTATAATCGTGTGTCCCCTCAGACTGTGAACACAACCCAAAGAACCATATCTGATTATGACAATAAAAGGATTCACATCTGTGAATTCATTCTATAACAGTACAACTACCGTAGTCGAGGCAGAGATCTGTAAGCTAGCATGCAAGACAGCTACTCAACCTGCATGGCTCATACCACCAATGATATCATTGATGCAGCATTGAGGCATGTTGCCCTACGTTGACGAAGTAAATCAAATGAAGCGTGCATCGTTCACTTGAATTCTAATGCAATCTCCTTTATTCGTTGCTCAATGCGCTGTTTACGTAAACGTCAAGCGGAAATAAGTCTGGTAAAAATATGCGAAACTCTTGAAACTCAAACCGTCACCGGGAACATATCGAAATGATGGCAAGCCAATTCAAAATGTGTTCTACTATACCAAAACACGGTACACATTGCACCAATGAAATATTTCTTGCGAATTGTGAATTGAGACTACCGGATAGGTAGAGACTCATGCGACGTTCTTCAATAATTTTGCTGCTTAACGAACCATCCCATGGGCCCTTTTTTTTCGAAAGTTGGCTCAGAGGAAACGCTCAAACGGTGCTCTTTAACATATAGAGGTCCGGTGATGCTGTTCTGTGACCTAAATTGTTTCTTTCTTACTTTAGTTTTCGGCATTACATAGGAGAATCCGTTATAGAAAATGCGTAAAAATGATGTCATCAGGAGCACGGTAATTATAACGGCGTCATTTTTGTCTTTCTTTTGCCTGAGGGAAGCAAAACTGTCCACTATAATATGCGAAACACGGAAGTAAGCGTTATAGAAATGTCAACATCAGTGCTGTCATTAAAAACGCAATGTAGGGGATAAATCAGAGGCTGAGAGTATATTTTTTGGAGGCTACTCAGACGAGGAGCAACAGAATTTTCTCTACAAGCACCTCTCCTCACTTCTAGAGGTCCGGTGATGCTGTTCTGTGACCTAAATTGTTTCTTTCTTACTTTAGTTTTCGGCATGCCACTAAAAATAGGCTGTTCCATCACCTTCTATCACTTATGCGCTATCCGATCGTTTCCTTCCGAAGCACGAACCATATAGCTATTATTGGCTTGGTATTATCGAAAATAGAGTATTCATCCCGATAATGAATGCGCATAAAAAAATCTATCAATCCTTGAAGAAGTACCAAATTATGGCATTCGAGTCCTTCACCAAAATAAAAAGTAAAATCGAGTACTTTAAGGTTATTTACTATTGAAGTTAAACTGATCATTTTCCTCATACGGACTTTCAAAAATTGGTGAAAAAGATGCGGGACAGAGAACCGAATTCATTCCTAATAGCACAATTATTGTAGCTAATCGTGATCGCACTAGAAGAATCAGCTATACGTGCAAAATCTGCTGAACTGGTGTGCCGCAGGGATCGACAAGGTACTGTGCAACAGCTGCTTAACTTATATGGCTAATGTGAAAAATGATATCCTCGGTGTCGCATAAAGACAGGATTTTGTCTATCGTTCTGCATTGATGAAATAAATGAAATGAGCGAAATAAAATTTTTTTAAAATCAATATAGGAAGTGACGAGGTGGAAGATAGTCGTCGAGCACCCGATGCGTTATGTGATGGATCAACTATAGGTGGGAAAGAATTTCGTGGTCACCATTTCAGTGAAGCTATTTAGTTGCATTATTAGAGAATCACGTCTTTCGCTGTCTGCAAGGACGACGATGTTTGTTTTTGGCAAAGGAAACTACCTGAAGGAATCAAGGTGACCATGGCCAAACATTATTTCGTATTTCATTCGGCGATTCTCGAAGATGTCATCTTCTCAAGTCTTTCAGCGTAAGAGTCTCTTGACAGTTTAGAGTTCTTAAAGGCGACCGTCATGGAAAACTTCCACTTCCCTACCGCGAAGAAGTCACATTTGAGGGTTCAGTAGAAGTGAATGCAATTTTATGCACAAAAAGGTCTTATGACTCCTGTAAACGCAGATGCACTGTCATTCATAAAGTGCTTCTTACTACGGGGATGCTGCCGAATCTCACTCTGGAGATAGTTGGGATACCTAAGTGTCTGATGCAATCAGAGACTCATATCGGAGTGTTATTAATGGAATATGCGTGAAGAGATATTGGAGAAGGTGCAATAATATGGATAACGGAGCATTTCGCAATAGATTAGATGCAAGAAGACATCATTGTCCAGACCTGATGTGGTCAATGACTGAAAGTATTGGAGAACCACCGAAAATCGGTATTTTCTTCGTCCGAAACGAAATGGA
>JAARMF010000026.1:77000-91647 GCA_022844705.1 Toxascaris leonina | reverse complement strand
CCCCTCTGCATCACGTGCTTTGTGAACACGAATCTATTTGAATTTATGTCGATTTCTAGAAATGATCTATAAGCTAGCAACGATTATCAAACCGTTCAAATTAAATTCAGCCCGAGCCTTGAATTGGTTTCGTTCAGTCGCTGGCTGTGTTATCCTGAAATTCCACATGGCGATTTTGCACCGACCTCAGTACGATTTTCGGTTATCTACGGACCACCTGCCAGCACCAGCTTCAGTGTATTAGTCGTGCAACTCAGTCTTTTTGGAAGTCGCATACCGAATCCAATTTTCCTGTCTTTTCGAAATCATCAGTTTCCTCCTCACCACCGTCATCAGATCGTAAAGATCATCGAGGCCCTAGTTGCTTATTGTATCTATCCGCTTACAATCTGTATTTCGTGTTCCCACTTGCAGTACCTCGTACTCACTTTCAAAAGTGCACACTATGTTTATTGTTGAGTCAGTTATCACTATGTGCCGACGGCTGTTCGATGTCTACACTGTCCAAAATCTCAAAATAGACTTGTTCAGTCCACGATATCGATGTCACATCATCAAACGCAGAAATGCATTTTCATGGGATCAATTCCCAACGTAATCGATAGTTCCATCAATAAATGAACCTTCCTACATTTTCATACACCTTCCGTTTCGAATGTCAACGGCGACAGACGTTCGAATCGAAGCTTTCGCGGCTGCTAAAATCTTCTGCTTGGTCTCTAGCAACGGTCCATCCAAAAGCTAACAAAAAATCTACTCGGAAACTTGGGAGGGCGAGTTGCGAATTCATCATAGCTAAGTTCTCTCCTGGCTAAAGAACGTGCTAGGAGACGTCGTTTTTTCTGCTCTGTTCTCAAAAAAAGGCGATATATCCGACTTAGGAGGAAAATTTTCATTCGATCTTACGTATCCGTATTTATTTGTATGCGACATAATTTTTTGTTCACATCGTCTGATTATGATATCATGAAATGATTGGTTATACGTCTCAGTGAATGCTCGTGTTTTCAGCACTCAAAACAATTTATGGAATTAGTTTACAATAAATAATACTAAAGAAATTAATTTTTTCTTTGGCAGCCACAGAGGCTGCCTTCAACTGGAATTATTGTTATTTCTAATGAAAACTAACAAGTGGAGAGAAGTATGGATATTACGTTTTCTGAATAAATCACAACAGTTGAAAGTGTGTACCAAAGGGGCTGACAAGGTATTCCATTCCATTTCAACTCTTCGGATCAGTTGTTTCATGAGTCGTTAGCGTCTTGTAGACAGAAAACATCAACATTATGTAATGAATTGACAGCAATGAAGCACGTGCAAAAATACATTCACGTTTTAAAGCGGCCACTTCTAAGAATCCACGACAAAAGGTTCTTATTTTGAAGCTGGATGGTTGTAAAGCTCTCCTCTCTACATATTTTGATGTAGGGATTTCCTTCGCGATATGGGCTATGCGATCACATTGCGTAGGGATGGCTTTCCTCATTTCCTAGCAAGTGCCGCACGAGCAGGAACTCTCATATGCACCTGTGAATGTGTATGGTACCGTCATAGTACGAACTGAAAGTGTAAATTTGCAAACGCATCTGAATTGCAAAGTGGCTAGGGCAAACAGTTTTTGCTACAAAGTCGTAGCAACACCTCAAGTGCCGCACCTACTGGTGAAAAACAAGCGCACTTACAAAAGAAACGGCAATGCTTTGTTTTTTAGTACTCGAAAATGTTTGGTGATGGCTTTGTAGTAATGTGTTCGGGAAAAACCTGTTCCACCGAAGGGATGGAAGCAGGGAAAAGAGTGTCTTCGGGGTGAAATTTCCTCGAGATAAGTTAAAAAATTTCCTCCTAAATCGGATATATCGCCTTTTTTGAGAAGTCTCTTAGAAGCAGGAATCATTAAACTCCTGGCCAACAAATACACAAGAAAGTTAACAGAGGAGCAGAGGGTGAGGAAAAAGTGGTCCACGCCTTGGCCAGAACGGTAGTTCCCGTAGATGCTTGCGGCAGTTCTCCATCCACTGATGTGAGGCCCTTTTCAACCCCGGCTGGCATCCGAACAACCTTGCTAGCATAAACAGCTCCTTCAGTTACTGTGAAAAATACATTTTTTTAGAATTACCTATCAAAGCTTGGAAAGCTTTCAATTTGGAAAAGTCTTTGTTCTGTCATTCCGATGCGTAACATTTCGTTGGCATCATTCAAATCATGGTTGATCAACAAGAGTACTTCTCCGTGATTTCATGCATGCCGGTCAATGCTTTTTGAGTGTTGGCGGGTCTTTATGAGTAGGACTTCCGGTTTTTTCTGGACGAAGAGGAACGAAGTAATGCTTATTTTTTGCCGTCCGAAATAGTGCATAGATTTATTTACTCAGAAATAATGTTCCATTCAAACCAAATTTTGATTTCATCCAGGTATTCTTACGATAAAGAAAGGCGGTATTATATGGCTGCAGCAGATGGCACATCGGTGTGGCTGCAATATATTACCGAAAAATTTGTGGAATATCAGGAATTGTTAGCAATTTTTGCGTCCGAACGCTGAAATGAGATGAGTTACGACTGCGGTGGGCTGTACTCAAATCGAGAATGAATGTAACAACATAAAACGCGCAATGTGCGCGTCAATGGGTTCGTTGAAAAGGGAAACGGACGCTTTGTCACACTTCAACCGGTCCTCCACATTCGTTCGCTCCTGTCTACCCGCCTACCGACGGCAGCCCATTTTGACATTTTGTAACGCTCATTTCAGGTCTGCTTGTCGGCTTCACTTCCATTCCACACACTCCCTCTCCTGTTCTGGTTCAGCTACCCATTCAGTGTCTTGTTTTTTGGGCATGCTGATTTCTGCGATTTATAAAACATCATAAATAAAGGCGAAAATTTTAAAGCCCTTGTGCAATTTGGGTGGGCAGAGACAAAGGTCGAGAGATGTTGCTGGGACAGTAACTATTAGGTGTCGGTTAAAAAGAGCGAAAATAACCATCGTAGAGTGTTTTTAGGGTTTATAATTGCAACATTTCCCAGTTTATTTGGTGAGTATAGTCGAGAAGAGACAAACAGCCAGCAATAAGTTTTTTATCCAGAAATTTCAGCTCAACCGCGCAATAACAAAGGCGTTCATGTATCGGTGAGAATGACGCCAGAGGAACAGCAACCCAGAATACTTGGCTACAGTTTTGCTTCCTAATGCTTCCATCTACCTGAGACATTTGGTTGCATTTGCGAGCAAAGTTGGAGATTTCCACAGTGACCAGATTAGCATAACCTGTGGATCAATTTAGGTATATTTCCATCTAAAGTATTGTAGACGCGTATGGATAGTCGATTTCCAACTAGTTCAATGTTTGTCACTTCAATGAAAAATACTTATCAGTGATAGTGATCGCTTGCCCTATAAGGCAGTTGGATAGCGGGCGACACATATGATGACGATTGCAGGAGAATTTCCGCCATTGATGAATTTATCTAGAATTTCCTTCCTTTCATCAAAAAATGCGTGACGTCTTTTCGATATACGGCGAATGGTGTGGAAGGGGCGATTTCCCACTTTGAAAAGGAAGCGCAATTTTATCTTCATAATATTCACTCGTGGCCAATCAGGGCCACCCGCACCGCGTACTTTTAGTCCTCTTCTCCGTTTGGAACTCTTCACGATAGCAGCTTTGGTCGCGGATGAAAAGACACTATTTAACTATGTCATAAGCGTCAAACATCGCAGCCAAGCGGTTTATTAATTAACAGCTTTTCATATAAGGACTTGATGCACCAGGTGACAGGCTGTTGCACTACCCTTCTGGTATGCATTTTGGTTAGATGCGCACTTCACAAACATAAAAAGTGCACTTGACGTGGATTGATTCTGTGCATTGCTTGCCGTCCGCTTCACTGTTCGGCTTCATCGCCGAGAATTCCGCGAACAACGTTGTTTGCTCGTCTCGTTTTTTCATCGTACGTTCCTCGTAGCATATCACTGGACAGCAAAAATTAACCGTCGAATATTAATAAGGATTAAAATGGTTCGCAAAACGAACAGCCACTCTCCTCGAACTGTCGTCAACCCGTTGCCTACCGATCCGTCGGATCCACCAGGTATATGCTTTTTCTCACTACTCTTTACGTCTATAGTATATTTTATTTTACCATAAATCAAATCATTCACTAATTTTTCAACTGCAGAAAACTTCTACGAATCATGTTGGTTCAAATTATATTGCTTCTCTTGGATGCGACCACCCTATGAACGTTGTTCATAGTTGTTATAGTTCTTTTCTTATGCTGTGGCCATTCTTCTATGAGCCGCCTTAACAAAGCATTAGAAAAAAATGTAGATATTACAACTCAAACATTTGCTGCAGGAAAGCATTGTGGAAGTACGCTATCAGTTGCAATGCAACAGACAGCTCACATAGAGGCACTCAGTTGTGAGGGCTCTTCTGATTGATCATTCAACAAGTTAGAAATAGTGCACCTTGTATGAAAATGTCTTAGCCAAGCGTAGGCATCAAATTAGCTTTTATCCTTTACGCCTTATTTAAGTTTTTCCATAGAACGAATTGGTTCGCCTTCAAGAACGCATATGCGCAGTTACGTTTCCACAACATGTCTCTATCAAAATATGATGTGTTTAGCGCGGAGAGCGCATTCGGAAGTTGCATTGTGAAAACGTGGCGAGCGGTTAATTTGTTTATTGATGATGTACGTTGAACGTTGCACACTGGCCGTGAATCAAACACAATATCCGCCCCAATAATTTCTAAGAAGTGTTTAGCAATGAATACAATTGTGGCTGTAGCTTTGATGCAATCACATCGAACAACCGAGCTTATTCCCGTCTAAATCTCTGCGTAGACGTCAGAAGGTCAAAAATCCCCATTCGGCGTTGACCTTATGTAATAACGTTAAACCCACAGAACTCACTGAACTACGAGATTGATATTTGTCATGCAAAGTAAGGGATTATTTTGTTTGCTTGTATGATGTTGTATCAGGATATTTTTTTTTCATTTTTTTGGACACATGTGATGTATTGTTAGCCATTTTACCTTATGAGTAACAATCATCATAAGGGAAGGGGTCAACGAGAACAACAGTGGCGTCACCAAAAAACTCACAGAAGGCATATTCCGGTTATTTTCATCCGCTTTCAGTCGCTATTCGATTGAGCAGCGAGCTATTGATAGCAAATTTTCGACACTCTACTTATTTTCTTCTCATTATTCTGTGCTTCATCTTCAATATTCGGCATAAATTTGTGTCAGTTATGATACTGTTCAATTCGTATTCCGCATCTGTTTCGCAGTGATTTATCGCTGATTGTTGAAATAATGGAAAATACGTCTGCACTTGTTGATTCGCTAAGGGGCACCAAAAATTTTGATTCACTTGCAGTCTAAATGCTGCTGTTCAGTACCGCTTAACCTTCTGTGAAAGGTATTTGATGGACCGAGTTCTTTTCAAGAAGGGTTTTTGCTCATTTCATAAACATTTAAATTGCAGCGATGATATGCAACGTTTAAGAGGTGTGAAAACTAGTCATTTTTAGAGGCGTATTGAAGAGGTTTTAGTGGGTAAACGCTTTTTTTCTTTGAAGAAGGAAGCGTGTATCTATCTATTTGAGGTGAAATGTTTATTGAGAGAGCTTTTTCGGGGCTTCACGTTATTTGTTTGTCGCCAGAGGTAAGCAGCAAGCATTAAAATTTACAGGCAATCAGCTGTTAAACACTCCACCAACCACCAAAAATCTGGGCAAATGCGCCATCTTATTCTGCGGCCATTCGTTTGTAATTTTTTCGTTGATATGAGTGGAAGTTGAGTGTTATTGCCGACTAGAAGCATATGGGCAAAAGTGTCCTCCTTGAGTTTACATCAGGGCGTCAAAAATATTTTGCTGCATCGAAACTTCAAACTTTTTTCTCTCAGTGATGTGTTTATGGCGTTTAGCCATCCGTCATAGCCTGCCTCTTTCCGGTATTTTTGTGCGTCTGTTATTTGCTCTTCGAGTTATAGTTTTTTCTTTCGCTTATCTAACTGCAAATACAAGATTTTGTTTGTCTGCCAAAGATAAGCTTCAATCCTCCCGTTGTTGATCAATTCCGGATCGTTAAATCCGCTTGAAATTTTATCTGCACTTTGCCACCATAAGATTTATTTGATAAGACGTTTATTAATTCGTTGCGATCGTGGAGATGGTGAATGAGACTCACACATCTCCATGAATGATCATTCCTTAGTGGCAGATGTCTCGCGACACCAATACCAGCACTCAGCAAAAACCGGCTTTCAATGTAGGTCTTGCTATAAGATGACAATTGTTCAGTGAAGTGTTGTATCTCTCGTTCAGCTTTTTTGTGATTTATTTTAAACTCACTCAGTTTTGTCGCTTAGCTAATCGACTGAAAACTATATGAATCGGTCCAGTTGTTGCATTATTCAGAAAGCGGAAATGTTGAAGCTTGTTTGTTAAAATGAGCACCTCAGCAGCATTTCTTAGACCGATTTACTGCTCACCAAAGAAAACTCGCTTCTTATTTTATGGATCAGTCGCTTCTGCTTACACTTTTAAATGACTGGGCCAATTTGATTCAGGCTGGAGCACATTCCATCCTCGCCTAAGTTTATTTCACTCAAAACTTGTTCGCCGGTCACCTTCCTTGTGCTATTAGTTAAAGATTGCAGAGTTGTTTTCATTTTGGATGGCTATTGCCAGGAGACCGAGGTGACCTTTGTCTTACTGTTGGCTTGTTGCGATCTCTACCTGTCTCCCACTTACAAACAAGCAACGATGTATTTGCCTCCCTCCCACCTCCTTTCGAGCTCTTTTTCTTGAAGAAGTATTAATGCGAAAACCTATCTTTTGCCCATGCTGTGAGTTTGTATCAGTTTATTGAGTATTATTTGTATCACTATCGCGCTTACCTCTACTGCACTTGAATTTTGGTTAAACTAGTCAAAAGTTGTGCTTTTAGATATCCATACCATGGCTATATCAACTAAGCTGTTTATTCTCACAGTTCGTGGAGGGTAAGAAATTAGCAGGAATTATAGTGTGGAAATTATCCAACTTCTTTAAATAAGGTCTTGAATGAGAACGGAAATAGTAATATAACAATGAATAGTAGTTTGATTTCGATGCTTATTATTTACCTTTGCAAATAAAATCGTTGGATTGCTATTCTTCATCAAAGTTGATGAGTAAGCTCAACTGTACCCGATCAAGCCATCGTCTCCTCTCATAGTGTTATTTCGAGTTGATCCATTTAGTCTGCTGTGTTAGCCTCACCTTATTTGGTTATTGTCATGAGAATATTTCGGTGAAAACAAGCTGTTTTGCTAATCACTTTTCGCGCTTCAGAAAAAAAAACTATCGGAAAGCGCACACGGACACTATCAGAATATGTAATACTTCACTTACTTTCGAGTATATTCAATGTTTACATCTCTTTCTCTCGAGTTCTGTCAACCAGCGAACTATAGAAGATATAGGTGTGAAATTTTGCGTCTATAACATATATCTCATATTTGAGGTCCTCAATTTGGTTTGGCTGGAAATAATCTTGGCTTTTTCTTGCTGAATATTTTATGCAGTAATCTTTATGCGTTTTTGAAATCCAAGAGTATAAAAAATCTTCCATTTAATTCAGCGATGACTTTTAGCTGCTATCATTTATTAAGCAATAGCCAATTTGCGAGGTGATTTAATAAGTCGTCTTCGACCATCAATTCGATTAAAATATTAATGTATCAACGCGCTTGGCTTAGTATTTGGCAATGATTCGTGAAAGTTTTTGACTGGATCTAATGGACTTTGAAAGCGCATTTTGTTGCAAATGCTTTAACTCTCATTGCATTCATTCAATTTTGCTAGGATTGCATTCTTATTGGCTTCTTATAAAATATTGTCGTCCGTTGATTAGCTCGAAGAAAATAAACAGTTATATTCACCAACGGTCATGTTAAAGTAAAAAAGTGATTATGGAGATATAACTGCTATAAATTGTTGATCGTCAATTGCATTTATAAGCACGGCAAATCAAGCATTCACTTGAAGAATAATTTGTTTCGGTAAACCTCTGCAAGAAAAACTTTGCTAGAACATGCGAAATTGAAGCGAAATAAGTGAAAAACGGTAAGGGAAGCCACCTTTAACACCTACTTCAGCAGAATCGGTAGCTTCTGCGCAATCAGCTTGTTTCCTTGGGCGAAAGGGATAACATTCTGGAAGGCAGAAGGGCTTCACAGATCATTCGAAAGGAAACACCAAATAAACGTGAAAAATTTGTTACAAATGGTATTTTGTTTTCAAGTCCTCACTCCGAGATGTCAACAAATTATCTCTTAGGTTTTGACGCCGTATTTCTTCTCTTCTATCGCAAGTATGCTGCTATCCAGGATATTATTCTTAAAGGCGACTGATATCAGCCTTATATATCTTGAACGTCCTACAATGGATATGAAGGTGCTGCGGGAATATTTCTATGAGAAATATTGCTAGCATTGTCTGTCTAGCACGGTCTGCTATTTCAATTCGTTGTTTTCTCGCAAGATTTCGACCATAACGACAAAAAGTTCGTTTAGATATCGGTCGGAATTATTCTGGTGATTTAGATGTAATTAGCAGGTTCTTTTTCTTAAAAACACTATCTTTTATTTTTCTTTAAGACCAATGCTTCATTCAAGTGCCATGTTCAAACCTGTTTTAGAGATCCGCAGTAATTGATTATTTCTATTAGTGTGTGTTTGTTCCATGTAAACGCTTCCTCAACTATAGACAACGCAGAAGAACTAGAGAGCTTCCACTGCTTTAACGCAAAAAATAAGAAATCTGAGCACAGTCAGACCGAGCATATTCCCTGCAGCAATTATTTCATAGCAGCCAAACCGCACTGACGAAGAAAATTCTGAGAAGCGTTAGATGGGAACCGACTGACCCATGTCAGCAATCCTTGAAGACTTGTCGGGCACCCACTTGCGAGCGCAAATTGCATTTCTGCTAAGAAATCTCGTAAAATCGTGTTCTTTGCTTCCAAAAGTGCGTCGAAGCAAAGCATGTCACGCAACGTTATCAGCCGTTGCGAATGTCATTGACGCAAAATTCATTTTCATACATAATTTCCCTTCGTGTCATATAGAGTGATGACGTTTATGTCGCTAAATTACTTCTAATGATTGTCTCCATACGAATACTTCATATGTAAAGGTTAATATTTCGGAATCGCACGTATCCGTTCGCAAAATTTGTTTGGGAATATATGACGCTGTACGCTTCACTTTATGACGCATTCAAAAATGAACATGAATGGTAGCGGAAAAGGCAGAGCATGTAAACGATGCATTTCATCGGTGGGCGTATGACTGAATTCAATGGGTCGGAGTCATTTTGTTTACTTTGCCTTTTTACATTGTCATCAGCCAATTTGCTTTCCAATTTCCATCAAATAGACTCATTTTTGTGCAGATTTTATAGAAGCACGTTGTCGCATCATTAGAAACATCATTGACAAGTCTTATCACATCTAAGCCGTATTAAGTTTGCGCTGCTCGCTGACAGTTCTAGTCATTATGGTTATTGGGCTTCAAATTGGAGAATGAAGTCTTTTAGAAAGTTAGTGCTATTCATTGTTAATGACCAAGTTGATTATCTGTTTCACATCTTGTCAAACTGCATTGGCAATTCTCAATTTCTTTGCTGCAAGCATGACGATAAGCTGAGTATTTGGAATAGTGACAAGCGAGGACCCATAGCAAAATGCCTTCCTTTGTGCGAAATTTCGACACTTGCAAGCTTCTGTTATTCTTTTCGAAATTGCTGGTGGGAGTGGACCTTTGTTATGGAGGGCAATGTAGGTGACTACAGGGCATTTCCAGAATTGAAATCCAGCCCTTCAGATGCTGTAAAAGAATGGCAGAAAGGGATACACAAATTACATACCTAATGCTTCTGGACAGACGTCGTTCATGATATGCTTTGTAAATATGTAAACTGAAAGAAAATAGTGAAAACCACAACCGTGTTCGCTAATAGTGACTAATAATATCAGTGCCATCACTCTTGGGGGACAGTTTTCGTTGCATCAACGCTATAAGATTCACTTGAATGTTCTCAAGCCCGTATTTGTGCATAAGCAGCCGGTTTTCATGCGCTGCCAAGTGAGGCGATCATGCACGAGCGTTTCTGTGAGAAACATTGATCGTGTTTGCAATTTGTATGACCTGTCACCTTTTGGAAGGCGAATGCTGTTTCCGCTGAGCTGCATATTTTAAATTTAAGTTCGGATATCAACATGTCACACGCTGAGTCAGCCACCTCACGAACGACTACATTCATTGTACAAATTGCAAACACTGTTCTCCGTGAGTGCATCAGCAGCATGAAAGTGAAGGTTTCACCAAATCTTACTAACTCATGAATCGCCTTTATGCCAATTTTCCTCGAATAAGTCCCTAAACATTGCTTATTTCCGATCAGCCATCTGTCTATTTCAAAATTCACGAGCGCTGCGGATCCCGTTTTCTATGAGTTCGGCTCTAAAATGCATCCGTTTCAGCAAGTTATTACTGTGGTAGGCGCTGTAAGTTATAAGAGGGGGACTAGATAAATGGGTCACATATGCGTAAAATCATTCAAAAATTGTCCACGTTTATTGTAAGCTACGCACTCGTTGGTCATTTCAGGTGTTAGGAACACTTTAATTTCTGCATCAGAAATTGATGTGCAAAAGGAATTGAAAAGCGAGCGAAAAAAGCATCTGGGACGAACATAATGCGGCAACAAGATATCTTACGCTGCTGATATTTCAGGCTTAGGGCTTGACCGGAAAGTACTGGCAGGAAAACAGTTATCTGCTCATTATCCAGGTCCGGAGCGGAGTGATTCTTGAAAAAGAGCAAATGTGAATGGAAGCCATGAAAGTGGCCGCTGGTGTTGACCCTGGTTGTCTTTCAGTGTTCGCCTGTTGCGAATGCTACCTCTCAAGATGCTGTCATCAGAGGCGTAGTGTGGGAAAAGACCTGATGAGCTTTCCCAGACGTGTGCTAAAGCACTTTTTGTTTTGCAAATAACCCGTAATCAGTAGGGTTCGTCTATCTTCCTCCATATTTTAATCTCGAGGCTTGCTTGACCAATTCGAATGGTCTTTGTGTGGTGAATGCATAAGTCTATTTTTAGCGCCCATCACAACAGCCAACACATTCAGCAATACTACAGAAGCGTGCGTTGTGTCGTCCTTAGAAGGGCACTTTTGAGGTTATTTAACAGTTTCCTTCACGAACAGTCATATGGAATGCTTATCAGTGCTTGGACAGTTGCTCGAGATATGATAGACTTCAAGGATGTCCCTCAATGTGAAATACAAAAGTTATTTGGAAACTAAAGCCATCGTTCACGGTCTAAACTGTACGTTGCTTGCAACCTGTAAATAACTTGAATCACCTTATTAGTAGAATTCGTCAATTAAAGAGTTTATGATGAAGTGAAAATAGAGAGTTAAGAAGCGTCAGATGCCGATAACCATTGAAAATTTCATAGCCGGTAGCAGCAGTTCGCCTAATTGACTCGTTAGAAGCCATTTTCTGACAAAAAAGCAGCAGAATGTAATGCGGTACATCCCTTTAAAGCTAAGAAAACGCTAACTTTGTTGCTTCACCTTGAAGTGAAACGAGGGTCACAGTTTGTGCCAAAAGAGATCGAGTAGTCAAAAATGGAAGAAAAGAACTGCAGAAGTCGGTAATAAAGAGGGCAAAAATATCCCTAAGTTGAAAATCTAGGCAGTCATCATGAAACACAGCTCCTATTGTTGCCCAATTGATCTCGATTTCAGCATAATCGGGACAGTTCTATGCATTTTTATTGTAATTTTCATTCATTGTCTCTTCACATATCGCAAACTTACAGAAGAATTAAAAAATTGTCCAAAACCATGCAGAGCGGTTCTTGTTGAAATCAAATCGTTTTATGTAAGCGAATGACTCCGGCTGGACGCTAAAGTCATTCGCTTACATGAAACAATTTGTTTCGTAGAAATGAGCCATTCGGTTGATCGAAGTGTTTTCTCAGGAATGGATTGTTTTTTCTTCGTAATAGGTTGCTGTTGAGGAGAGGATTGTTGCTTTTTTCAGAGTCGGATTGCTTTTCGGAAGTGCACTGTTTTTCAGGAATGGATTGTTTTGCGGATGATCGGGAAGCGCTGAACGATTTTGCGAAATATTTTAATAATGCTCATCTTAGCGATGTGACGCTTCTCGTCGGAGATGAAATGTTTGTTTCTTAGCGTTCTTGATCTTTGAACTTTTCGTCTGCAGTCGAACTGCTATGTCTCTAATGATTTACAACAAACGCATTTCTGGATATTTTTATGAGAATAATTTGGAGACTGTTTCGTACATGATTCTCACATGTTAAAGTGAAACACTTGCTGAGAATATAATGTACTTTCGCTGATAAGATAGTGCAGTATAATAGCTCAAGCTCTTCATCTGAGGGAATATAGCGATACATCTGTACACCCTTCTGAATGTTTGATGGGAATAGCTCCTTCCATCTACGACCATTGTTCGGCTTTGATTTTATTCCGCTGTACTCAGTAGTTCCACCTTGAGAAACAACAGTGTCAGCATTGCTAAGGACGACCTAAAGCACCAGCTGTCAAGGTGTTCTATGAAACGAAACACAAACTGTAGACACTGCAGAGTGTTTAAAAATTGCTTGCAAATTTTGTCGGTCTCAGTGCACAAACAAAAGCGAAAATTTTGTTCATAATCTGTCTTGGCGATAAACCATCGATTCAAATATCAGCGTATTATTACACGTGCTTTTCCTGTTTGTTAGTACTCTGTGAAAAGGATGCTATGACAAGCGAAACTGTAAGCGTTCATATGGTACTCATCCCTCGTTTCTCACCTCCGGCTCCAAGGCATTTTAGCGCTCGGTGGGTTAGACTCCACAGACAGTTTCGCGCAAACAGCTCGTCACTTTGGCTATGGTAGCGGCGTCCGAAAGCATGACTATACTTATTTTTGAGGTGTAAGTTGATGTGAGCTGCAATTTCACTTATAAAAGAAGCATTTATTCAAAAGCATTTTATGGTTGAAGTTTTTTCATTTCATCGACACCCATGCAAAACAACTCGCACCCGTACAGGTGAAAAGTAATGTTGGACAAAGATCAGTGGAAATTGTAAAAAGCGTTTTAAATAAAAGCGCCTTTTCAAGTAAAAATATACAAATAGAGCTGTAGCATATGAAAAGTGACCGATCTGCCACTGTAACATAAAAACCAATCGAAGACAAAATTTTCAAACATGAGCTTGCTGCATGGGCTTAAGAATTGCGCAGTACGTCACTTGCAGGATGAGTAGAGTGAACTTGCAAATGACTAAACTTGAGTTCTGATGTGTTAGCAGTTCCGGATTTAATGACTCGAAATCTTCGAAAGAAGAGTCGAGGAAGAGGGCCATTGGTGTGCACTGCATCTGTGCATCCGTGCACATATGTCATTACGTACCAAAAATAGAGAAATGCTGAGTGAAAGAGTAAAATCGACGGGTTGACCATGATGCTAGCTGGGTTTATTAAGTTCTGGAGAAAGGAATCAATGTGCACAATTGCACGCTGTCAATCGTGGTTGTTTAATGATAGGGCGCTTGTCACAATCGTGGATGGCGTTAATTATAGCTGATCGTTTCTAACGTACTTTAATCTTTTGTGCGATGATCACCCTCACCTCTTACAGTCAACGCATTCATTGTCACGTTCCTTTCGAATTTTATATGCAATTTAAGAACTCCCACAGGGATGAATGTTTCCATGAGAAGTGACCTGCAAACGACTGTTGGAGGTCTCAACTCTCTTGCAGTTCTCGTCTAGATAATCAGGAATTTCATCGTGAACATTCCACATCTGTCCAGGGAACCAGGGAAACTAACAGGTGACATGCGCTATATCTGGACGGCTTGCCTGGAAGAGTTTTATAATGGTGCGATGAAATGACGAAAAATGCGTTTAGTATTCATAACTTAACTTAAGGCCAGATAAACCTCTAATGCGATCTGAGTAAGTTTTATTCCAATGAGACTATTCAACACTAAAGCGTGTAGTCCCACAGACATATATTCCATTCAGTTGGAAGTGAGGTGGAAGTCGGTCGATGCTTAAGCGCAACATGACCGTGAGTGGCCAAATTAATTTGCAAAACCATAAGCCGCCACAAATTAGGGGTTTTATAACTCAGAAAAATGCACAGGTAATTTTCTTCAAAACAAATTAACACCTCAAGAATGTCACTGGCATAGACAGATAACGTTCCGATGGGCGACTTCGGGACACATAACGACGGCGGTTGCAGTAGTTACAGGTGCAGTGTCGGTTTTATACCTTCTCTACAGGGCGGTCTGCTAAAATTTCTGTTTGTTGTTCTTCTTTTCTCCTCTTCTTTTAGAGAGAGAGCAAACCGAAGGACTCCGCACAGCTGTAAGTTCAGTTGTGGAATTCGGGTATTTCTCAGCGAGTGTCATATAAAAATCGATCATAGTTTCCACGAAGCAAATTAGCTCCGATATGAGAAAATTGACTAAAAAATATCGACGTCCTATTTTTCTACGGAGCTGAAGATGGCATGATTTGGAGTGCGGAGGAGGGGGGAGGGGGGGGGG